>JASDQU010011942.1:24882-39480 GCA_032191745.1 Picea mariana
TTGAGTAGCTGCAAATGGTATGGCGATGTCAATGGGACATAATGGTTGGAATCTCGATCCCACCTGAAAGGGGTTGTGGTCGATTGAGCTATGGAGAGACAAGTTATAGCTATGTTGTACATAGGGGAGGCTCTCATCCCATGTGCATGAATTATTTGATTTGTACATGCAAAAAATGTGTATTATCATCTTGTTGACGACCTGTGTCTGGACATCAGTTTGAGGATGGAAAGTTGTGGACTTGGTGAGCTTGGTGTCCAGCATTGACTAGAGGCTGGACCAAAATGTACTGAGGAACCTATTGTCCCGATATGAGATGATATATTGTGGGATCCCAAAGTGTACCCACACTCATTCAAAGAACATTTTAGTAGCGTCTTCTGCTATGATATTCTTCTATTAGGCCGCCATAATGGCCATCTTCGAAAATCTGTCAATGACCACGAAAACACAGTCATTTCCATTATTAGTAGAAGGAAGTCCCGACATGTAATCCATCGAGATGGATTCCCAAGGTCGAATAGGGCTAGGCAGTGAAGTATAGAGGCCTTGACTCTTGATGGTTGGTTTGGCAATGGAACAGGCAGTGTAGGATCTTATATACTTCCCGACATCCTTTCGAAGGTTTGGCCAATAGAAATACTTTTGCAGTACTGCCATTGTTTTCTCAACCCTGAAATGCCCAGCGACCCGACTATAGTGCTATTCCCAAATCATATTGGCACGCTCACTTGAAGGAACACAAAGGTGTCCCAAGTGACATAGTAGTGCATATTGGAGGTGAAAATTTGGAACTCGGTTACTCTCCAAGAGTGTCTTGTATGTGTGGCCAAAATCTGGATCGCTCTTGTAGAGAAGTGGCCAATCAGAAGTCTCGTGCCCACAAGAGTTGAGCACAATGGTTATCGCCATGATCGATGGTCAGTTGAGGCATTCTACAACATTATTGGTGTTTCCCTTCTTGTACTTGATGTTCAAATAAAACTTTTGCAGATATGTGGACATTTTTTGATGGCAATCATTCTGCAACTTCCCTTGTGTCTATATGAACTACAGGGGTCAGTGGTCTATGTCGATGATTGTTTCCTTCCCCAAAATTTAATGCTTCCACAGTCGGCAAGCCTACACAATGGAATACATTTTTTTTTTCATAAGTGGGATACTTTCGAATTGTGTTGGATAGTGTCACACTATGATATGCCACTGGATGCCACTGTTGAGTAAGAAATTCCCCAATAGCATATTCAGAGGCATCTGTATCGATCTCAAATGGTTGTTGCAAATCTGGTAATGTGAGCACTGAGGTGCAACAGAGGCGATGTTTCAATTATGTGAATGCCTTCTTTTTAGATTCCGACCAAAATAATATTTTCTTTCGATCCTCCCTTGGTGACTTGACTCAAGGGCCAAGTGATATGAGAGAATCCCAACATGAACCTACGATAGAAATTATCAGGACACAGAAAGCTGTGAAGCTTTGTTAGAGTGGTCGGGGCTAGCCAATCCTGGATGACTTGGATCTTAGTTGGATCCACATGCACCCCACACTCATCAATAATGTATCCCAAATACTGAACCTGGGTCATGCCAAAAGTGCACTTCTCCAAATTGGCACACAACTTGTGTTTCTGCAGTGTTTGGAAGACTTGTCAGATGTGGTGTATGTGCTCTTCCCAAGTCTAGCTGAATATTACGATATCATCCGAGTACACTATTACAAATGAGTTGGTGAATGGCTGCAAGATGTCATCCATCAAACTCATGAAGGTTGCGGGAGAATTCGTCAACCCGAAAGGCATGACCAACCATTCAAAAAGGCCCTCCTTGGCTTTGAAAGTAGTCTTACACACATCAAATGGTTCGATTGGTACCTTTTGATACCTGGACTTCAAGTCGAGATTTCTGAAATATTTTTTCCCTTTGAGTTGGTCCAGAAGGTCATCAATCCGTGGGATTGGGTACCTATTTTGGACGGTGATCTTATTCAATGCCCGATAGTTAATAGAGAGTCTCCAAGTCCCATCCTTATTCTACACCAACACGATCGGGCTACCACAAGGCGATGAAATCAGTC
Source organism: Picea mariana (assembly GCA_032191745.1). Taxonomy (NCBI): domain Eukaryota; kingdom Viridiplantae; phylum Streptophyta; class Pinopsida; order Pinales; family Pinaceae; genus Picea; species Picea mariana. Next base: position 26,957 of record JASDQU010011942.1, read on the forward strand.
GGATGTGACCTTTCTGCAGTAGCTCTTGAATCTATTGCTTGATTTCATCATTCTCCAGAACAGAGCACCAATAGATCAGTCCATTGGGCAGCGACGCACCTGGGGTTGGATCAATGGGGTGCTTGACCTAACAGTGCAGAGGCACCCTTGCGGGTGAGGTGAAGATGTCCCGGTACTCCTCCACTACCTTGTCCATTCATTTTTGTCGTGAAGAGGAGCCCTATCTGGAGGTCGTGACCACAGTCTTCTTCTTTCCCTGAAGGCAGGTCATCAGGAAAACAAATTTCCCTATTTTCAAAATGAGCTTACTGCATTGTTTTGCAGTAACCAAAGAGATAGCGATAGGCTGTGGTACCTATGGTATCCTATACAACTTATTTCCCAAGGTAACAATAAGAGTGAGAGGTTAGGACTGATACTCATCATGTCACTTCTACAAGTATGGTTGGACTAGTAATACATCACAAACATCAAGAGGATAAATGTCACATAATGCCTCATTGGTGAAGGGCTTGATGTTGTAGGGAAGGTGTCATTGTTGGCTGACACAGAGATTTTGTGCTTGGTGAAGCCACCTGATGGTGTATGGTTGTAGGTTTGTTGTGGTCGACACACCCAACCACTTCATGACCTCTTCTTAAATTAGGTTCTTTTGTCTCCCACTGTCGACGATGAACTGTAGCAGGGAACCCTTTACCCACATCTGGGAGTGGAAGAGACACTCCTCCTCCTCTGGATCTTTCGGTTTTTCCTTTTGGATCTTCGTGGTGGAAACGGTGGCATTGGGCTCCGCATTGATAATATTATTCCCTTTGTCATTCCCCTTCTCAGGTTCTGATTCAGTGTCAAAGAATGCATCTGATTCAGAAGCCCTCATCTCGGCCACCAGTGACTATTTGGCCCGACACTCACTTGTGTTGTGAGTGGAGCTCTTATGGAACTCACACCACTTTACCATGTCCTTCTTCGGCTTCGTGGTATTGTTATTTTCTTGCGTCTTTGGAAGGTTGTCTTGAGCCTCCATGCCTTGTCTTTGTCCTTTGTTCTATGGTTTGGGGGAACCTTTCGCTTGCTTTTGATTCACAGATCCAAAGTCTCGCTTCTTTTGTTTGAATTTCTACTCAATCTTGGTAGCATACCAGTATGTCGTACCAAGTGAGGAGATGTTGAGGAACTCCATTTCCTCCTGAATGTATCTATGGAGACAACTGTGATACTTCAAAACCAAATGTTTCTCTGAATCTTTGATAACCAACGTTTTGTGCAGGGTATGGAATATATTCTTCAGCTCATGCACATCTTGATCCCTTTGATGCCGCAACGTAGTCATAGATCCCCATGGGATAATATTGTTCCTTGATGGTGCCTCAGAAATAATTCCAAGTGGGTATGACCGAGAACAAGGAGGGTTCCTCCTCGTCCTTTTTCTCACAGTAGGTTTCCCACCAGTCCTTGACATGGGGGGTGGCTTTGAGCAGTGAAAAAATACTCTTCTCCCGGTCGGAAAAGTCATGAACCGATAAATATCTTTCTAATAGATTCAACCATATATCTATGAAATCTACATCTATTTGACCATCAAATATGGGAATTCCAAATTTTACTTGTACCTTAAAAGGGGTTGCACCTCCAGAGTGGTTGTTGGATGTAGATGCGTGGCCAATGGACAATCATTGAAGGATATGGGCGAAGTTATCCATCATCGCGTTCCTTTGTTTTTCAAGGGCCTCCTCGAGAAAATTTTTGATAGGATATCCTGCTCCCTCGTCTTTCTTTTCATCCCCCATGGGAAGCCATTGGGGTTTGCAAAGCTGATCTTGCAAAGGTTCAACTAGATCGAGCCCTAACTCCTTATACCCTGACCTCGTTGGGGACATGCAAAGAAGGATCGAGCAGACTGCTCTGATACCATTGATCCATATTTATGAAGGAACACAACAGAGTACACAAATAACCATGAGTAGAAAGATGCAGCAGAAATAACACTTCATTTCATTAATATCAAAGCACTAAAATTTGTTTACAGACATAATAGAAAGAAACTAGCTAGGGCGTTGGTAGCTTATCTATGAGAAGATATGTGGTGGCTATAGACCTCTAAAATCTCAGTTTCAATGAGGCTCGAAGGCCTATCTATTATTGAGAAACATTGGAAACCCTAAACATCCAAAAAACCTAACCCTAGGAGATGAAACACCATCATATGGGCCCCGTCAGGGTAAATTGGTACATCAATTTCCTAGGGTTGTAACTTTGGCATACTATCTTTGTTTGATGCATATGATACATTATGAAAAATATCTATTCGAGGACTACAATTTTTGGAAGAAAATATCATGACTATATTTTTCGATCGGTAGATGCCCAAAAAGCGTCGTCGTCTAGGGCCTCAAAACGGCTTCAGAAGTTCAGGATGAGAAAAACTGCCAAAAATAGTAAATTGTGCTACAATTAAAGAAACTGAAAAACTAAAAGAAACAATGGTGTGGGTCCAAGTGGAATAGGCAGTTGACCACCAATATCCACCTGGATCAAGAAGTCAGTGAGGGCATTCAATGAAATGACCGGTTCAAGTTCTGGTGGATCAGAGGATGGAGTAAGATCAATTAGCTCGAGTAGCTCTGCCATAGGGGGAGCCTCTACATATTCGTCAAAAACATCCTCAGAGATGGCCATAAAATATTTTTTTCCTTACACTTGTGCCCCGGAAAATATTTTTCATCACAATTCTAGCAAAGACCTTTGAGTTGGATTTCAACAATTTCTTCCTAGGTCAATTTTAGGATTTTCAGTGGGGTGGATGGAGGGGCTGGATTGGAGGGTTTAGGGTGAGAAATAAAGGAATTTTTTCTGGTTTGGGAGGAGATAACCTGTTGTTCTTACTTAGATATTTTAGTAGCTTCCACCCAAGTCTGGGGGCAATCCATGAGGACATGGACACAAATTTCAAGCTTTAGGCCACTTATAAAGAATTCCCAAAAAAATGTGCCCTCCATGCCGTCCATGCAGAAAGACAAGTGCTTAAAGGTAGCTATAAAGTATTCCACTGTGCTAGATTGTTTGAACTTGGTCAAACAACCTAAATGGTGGGTGTCGGTGTCAAAGTGTTCATAAATCTATGCAACAAATTGTGTCCAAGCCACATACCATTGGCATGCATTTTTTATCCATTACCACCAATTCCATCGTTCATGATGTATATAGAGAACACCATAATGTATTTTTACCAACTCATCAGCAATTCCATGCAAAGAGAAATAATATTCCATTTGCATGACCTAGCCCATGGGATCCAAGCCATCAAATTTGTTCACCTCCTCTCTAGGAAGATGCAGGTCTCTTTGTGATCCAGATTTAGGAGCAGAACAAATTGATTAAAAGACTGAATACAATAAACATAAAGATATGAAGAACAACACAGAGATCCAATGAACACTATCTTCTATTGAATAAATGAAATAGAATGAAACTATAAAACTGCAAAACTAAAACACTTGCTCGAATGGTGGTAGCTATCTATGAGAAGAGATGTGGTTGTTATGCACATCCGTCTAAGTAGAATGACTACAATGAGGCTCCAAAGACATTTTTAATATTACTCATGAATTCCAAAACCCTAGACATCCAAAAACCTAACCCTAGGAGGTGAAACGCCAAAAGTCATGTGGGCCCCTATGGGTAAGTTGGTACCTCAACTTCTTGGGGTCGTAACGTTTTCATACGACCTCCGTTTTAGGTGTGTGATAGCCTGTTGGAAATTAATTTTAGAGAACTACACATTATGCATTCAAAATCTGACTCCATCTACAGTTTGATTGTGGCGAGCCAAAACAAACACTATTTAGGGATCCAGAATGGCCCTAGAAGTACAACGAGATGTGTTGACATGAAAACATACAAAATAAGCCAGTTGAATTAGGTGAGAGGTCACCAATATCCACCTGGAAGATGTGTAGGGCTTCAGACAACCCCAAAATTGTATGATCTGAAAATGAAAAATGCTTGTATCTTGAAATATTTTGCAAGTTTTTAATTATGTGTTATTGGGAAAAAGGATTAGTTTGCAAACACATAAACTAGATATTTTTCACATTCAAGATGCACATAATCACCAATAATTAACAACTAACAGTAAACACATAACAAAACAAATGATAAAGGAGTTCACCCCTCTCTTGGGCTACATCTCCTGGTCCATCTCCCAATGGATATTTTATATTATTTGCTCAAAGTGATAAAAGAAGTGCTTTACAGTACTCAAAATGCCAAATAGATGGCTCCAATGGCTCCAAAACATCCAAAAACCACTAGCTGGGCTCTTTCTGCACCTGGTTTGGCCAAAAAACAAAGAAGATAGACCTCCTAAAAGTTTTCTCCTTCAAGCTTGTTGTCACTGGTTCGCCAATTCGCACCTCTATGTGTGTAACCTAGCTTTTGGGCGTTTCCCGTGCCTAAACCCAACACGCACACCCATTTCCACAAATCACACAAATTTGTCACACAATTAGGGGACTTAGCACCCAATCCGGCGGAGGTGTTGGACGCATGGACCATATGACCACGTCCCAATGCTTTGTTTGGAACTCGTTGCAAGATATCATGGTTTTGAAAAGTGTTAGACGCATGGGGGAGAATTGTTTGAAAAGTTTTAGAACCCCACGCAAACTTTGAGGTAGGGTTGGATGGTGGCGCATACAATCGGGGACTGGGGCTAAGCCCCAGCCCATACCCTGCCAAAACATACCACATATTTAATTCAAATAAATATCAATACATTATATGGTATGAACCATTGCATGGGAAGGCTAGTAGCCTAGCACTTGCCAAGGCACTTTCCACCTATGTAGAGGTCCCGGGTTCGACCCCTGCGGACTCCAACCTACCTTTTACACCATAAAATGGTGCCACGTGATAGCCCATGCATGGGCCACGTGGCACCATACAACTTTCCAGAGAGATGCCACATGTTAGAAAATGATTCACCCACGTATCTGCCATTATAATTCCAACTCATCATTGCCACGTCACCTTCCATGTGTGGGTCTGTACCCTGCCACGTCAACACTGTACGGAATGTACTATCAGCAAAATTTTGCATGTTTGGTAAAATAAACAGAATGTGATATCTCACTCATACGATGTCTGTTTGAACCCATTCAAGTTGCATTCGGATTGGGATAGTGAGGACAAGGCCTACGCACATGTCCATTTTGAAGCGATTCCAAGCACTTTGATGTTTTGAGAAAAATTTGATCTCCTGGATCACTCCTCCCCATTGGGAAGCTTTTGGACCTCCAAAAGACTACTTTCAGTCTATTTGAAGATGAGGGTACATCTCTCTCACCTTTCCAATGTCAGTTCACTTGGCCTTTCTTGGATTTGTGTCTTTAAGACCAACTCGAAGGTATTCCACATTCCCTCATTTTGAAGTTCTCATCCTGCTGTCAAGGATTGTGTCTTCATGCAGTTCTGTAATATATTCTGGTGAGAAATCATCTATAGATGGAATATGAACATGCTCTCCTTTATCATCAATCAGAGGAGGCTTATACAATTTCAAGTTCTCAACATTGACAACTGCATACATTTGCATATAAGGAGGCAAATACAAACAGAAGGCATTGTTACCAACTTTTTCAAGAAGATTGAAAGGTCCATATCTAATTGGTTTCAGTTTTTTACCTTCTCCTTTAAGCCTCTCTTTGCTAATGTAAATCCAAAATTCATCTCCAACTTGGAAATTGTGATCAACACGATGCTTTTCATGTCTTGTCTTGTACTTGGCTTGTCTCTTTTCCAACTGTTCATGTACCATTTGATGCACCAATTGAATTTTTTCAATGAACTTTTTTTCCCTATCAATGCCATATTAACCATCAATAGAAATGTATTTCCCAAAGATAAAATCTAAAGGAGATTTGGTCAAATAACCAAAACATGCTTCAAATGGAGATGTTTGAGTTGAAGAGTGCTTAGCTCGGTTGTAAGCATGTTGAATGTAGTGCAAGTGCTCATCCCAAAGCTTGGGATGCTTGCTGCAATAACCATGAAGAAGATGCACTACAGTTCTATTAACCACATTTGTTTGACCATCAGTTTGAGGATGAAAAGTTGTGCTCTTTTTCAGTTTGGTGTCCATGAGTGCCCATAGACTTGACCAAAAGTTCCCAATAAATAGAGAATCTCAATCATAAATAGTGGATTTAGGAAACCCAAAATGTACTCAAACATGCTGAAAGAACATTTGTGTTGTTTTCTCAGCTGTAACTTGCTTCTTACAAGGCATCGAAATACACATTTTGCTGAAACGGTCAACCACAACATAAAGATAATCATGATTCTTTTTAGACATAGGTAGACCTCCTACAAATTCCATGGAAATGCTTTCCCAAGGACGAGAAGGGACCAGAAGTGGAGTATACAAACCCAACTTTCTATTGCTAGGCTTGTTTGTAGCACATAACGAACATCCTCTTACATATCTTGAAACACTTTCATTCATTTTAGGCCAATAGCAATACCTTTGCAAATTATCCATCGTCTTGCCTACACCAAAGTGACCAGCAATAAGAGAAGAATGAGCTTCCCTTATAATGTTGATTCTCTCACCCTGTGGAATACATAGCTTGCCAAGATGATACAAAATCTTATCATGCACATGATAATCCAATTCCTCAACTTGGCTAGAATGAAATAAAGTTGCATAAACCTTTTTAAAATTAGCATCTAAAACATATTGTTCAACATAGTTCTCATGCATGATAGAATTATTCTTAAGAATAACCAAAGCACTAATAATAGTCCTAGAAAGCATATCATCAACTTTGTTATAAATGCCTTTTTTATACCTTATAAACAAGTGGAATTGTTGTAGAAAACCCATCCATATGAAGTGCCTTTCTTGTTCTAGATTTGTTTGTGATTGTAAGTATTGCAATGGTTGATGATCTATGTGAATGATAGTTTCTTTTCTCAACAAATAATGTTTCCATTTTTTCACACTTTACACCAACGCATACAACTCCTTATCATAAGTAGGATAGCTAATCACAACACCATTAAAAGTTTCAGAATGAAAACAAATGGGTTTACCATGTTGTAACAAGACTGCTCCCATTGCATAATTGCTTGCATCAGTTTGGATTTCAAATGGTTGTCTCAAATTTGGAAGTGCAAGAACTAGGGATGAGCTGATTTTATCCTTCAAAGTATCAAAATCCTTTTGTTTCTTGCCTCCCCATTGGAAAACTTTCTTGATGCTTCTCGCTACATGTAATGGAGCTGCAATTGAAGAGAAGTTAACAATAAACTTTCTCCAATATAGGGTTGCTCCCAAAAATCTTCTTACCTTTCCACATTGTTGGGCTTGGGCGAATCCAAAATGACTTTGACCTTGGAGGGATCAATTTTCAGTTCTCCTCCTCCAAAAATATGCCCCAAGTAAACAAGTGAGGTATTTCCATACTCACATTTAGACATATTCAAAAAAAACTTTTCTTTCCTCAAGACATTTAAAACTTGCTTTACATGCATAACATGCTCTTCACGAGATTTTCTAAATATCAAAATGTCATCCAAGTAGACAATAACACAATCATCAATAAAAGGCCTTAAAACATCATTCATGACTCTCATGAAAGTAGCAGGATCATTGCAAAGTCCAAATGTCATTACCATCCACTTAAACAAAACTTGTTTTGTTTTGAAAGATATCTTACACGTGTCTCCTTCAGCAATCCTAATCTGATGATATCCACTTCTCAAATCCAACTTAGTAAAATACTTAGCATCTTTCAATTGATTAAGAAAATAACCAATTCTAGGAAGAGGATACCTATTCTTTATTGTAATCTTGTTCAAGGCCCTAAAATATACACACATGCACCATGTACCATCTTTCTTTGAAACTAAAACAATTGGTGATCCGCATGGCGATGTGCTTGGCATGATGACCCCTTTTTCAAGCAAATCTTGGATTTTTTTTTTAATTTCAACATTCTCCATGACTGACATCCTGTACATACTAATGTTTGGAAGAGGAAAATCTTGTTGCAATTGTATCTCATGTTGGATACCCCTTCTTGGAGGCAATCCCTTTGGTTCCTAAAACATCTCATCATATTGGTTAACAACCTCATATAAATCTGATTTCAACTTTGCATCACAACCTTGGAAAACTTATTTTTCAACATTGCCTTTGGGTTTGATCATCAAGAGGACAAAATTCTTACTAGAATTGACTAATCTCTTCATTTTCTCCGCATTTACAAGTGACATATTCAAATTTTTTGTATGTGCTCTAACAATGTATTCAACTCCATTTTTAAACAAATGATACTTTTTCTCATGACGATGAAAGATGGATCTCCTATCATATAAGTATGGGCTTCCCAACACAATACCACATATATCCAAAGGAATAACATCAATCTCTACCTCATCTATAAAATTTGCAGTGATGGAAAATCTAAGTTTACACCTTGTCACGTGAAATTTGGCATTGTCACATATTCATCCTAGAGGGTATGGTTTAGGATGTGGAATGGTTTCCAATTTTAATTTCTTGACAGTGTCTTCAGATATGAGGTTTTCTTGAGATCTAGAATAAAAAAGAGTATCTATCTTGGTATGCTTTGAAATAAACCTTATGTGGAAAATCTCTATTCTTTCTTTTTCATGTTGAGTTTCATTGAGGCTACTACTACTTGAAGAACGAGTACTTGCAATAGAACCCTTACCTTGAAAACCCATGGATGTAATTTTTGTTTCATCACTCGATTCAAAACCTAAATCATGTTGTGTGGTTGCAGCAGTCTTTGGTTTCCCTCTGTTGTTGAACTTTTTGGGTCTCTTTTCAAGATGAAGTTTCCAACAATGGTCTTGTTCATGGCCATCCTTTGAACAATGTTTACATGTAATTTTTTCTCCCTCTTTCTTAATTGAAGCATTATTTTTCCCATTTCCCTTGAACTTCCTCTTTCCCTTGTCTCCATGACTAAATGGATTTTTTTTGCCCTCTTGAGGTTCATTCCTCTCTCTTGCTTCGAAATGAGTTGCTTGTACACAAACTTCATCTAGATTTGAAGGGTTAGACATAAGTATTGTATGCCTCAAGTAGATATGTAAAGCACCAATGTATTTGAGTAAAGTTTCTTGAGAAAACAAATCTATATCCAAAACCAAATCTCTTCTTCTAAATTCTTGAGTAAAGCTTTGCACACTTTTCCCTTTAGCTTGTCTAAAGTTTTACCAATCCATAATAGCTTTATGCATGTATGCTAATGGATAAAATTGCCTTTTAATTGCAACAATAAAATCATTCCAAGAGGATAAAACTTTACCATATTTCTTCATGTCCTCTTGAGTTTTGACTTCCCACCAAATTAGTGTTGCACTATCCAATCTTAAAGAATCACGTTGAATCTTAGTTTCATCATCTTGAATCCTTTGTATCCTACAATACACTTCAATCTAAAGAATCTAGTTATCTAATTTCTCAGCATTTACCTCTCCATTGTACATTGGAAATTCAAAATTAATATCAATCTTTAACAAAGGAGTTTGTGGAGGAATTTTACCATGTCCTTTTGGAGAATTTGGAGGTGGTTTTGAAATGGTAGAAGAAGTGGAAGATGGAGGCGAAGGAGGTGGAGAATCACCATTCCCTCCATTTCCTTTTGGAGTTTTATCACCACTGTCTCCATTGCCCTTTGGAGGGTTGGAGCTTTCACCTTGTAATCTTTCATTTCTTTCTTCAAACAAAACTTTCACCATTTTTGTCATATCATAGAAATCCTTTCTGAAAGTTTCCTCCTCTGAAGGAAGAGTTCCATGACTCTCCTCATGAGCCATACTTGGTGAATATCTCTTTGAAGCTTGAGGTGATTGTGTAGTTCTTCTTCTTGAAAGTTGAGAACTTGGCTCTACAAGTTGACCTTCTCCTATTGTGAGCTTCAACCTTGTAAGCATTAGAAAACAAACACTTGCAAACAATCAAGCCTTCAAAAACCTATGCTCTAATACCAACTTGATCTGAAAATGAAAAAGGCTTGTATCTTAAAATATTTTGCAAGTTTTTAATTATGTGTGCTTGGGCAAAAGGATCAGTTTGCAAATACATAAACTAGAGAGTTTTCACATTCAATATGCACATAATAACCAACAATTAACAGCTACCAGTAAACACATAACACAACAAATGATAAAGGAGCTCACCCCTCTCTTGGGATACATCTCCTGGTCCAACTTCAAATGGATATTTTATATTATTTGCTCAAAGTGATAAAAACAATGCTTTAAAGTGCTCAAAATGACAAATAGATGGCTCCCATGGATCTAGAACATCCAAAAACCCCTAGTTGGGCTCTTTCTGCACCTGGTTTGGCCAAAAAATGAAGAAGATAGACCTCCTGAAAGTTTTCTCCTTCAAGCTTGTAGTCACTGGTTCACCAATTCACACCTCTCTGTGTGTAACCTAGGTTTTGGGCGTTTCTCATGCCTAAACCCAACACGGGCACCCATTTCCACAAATCACATGAATTTGTTGCACAGTTAGGGGACTTAGCACCCAATCCGATAGAGGTGTTGGACGCATGGACCATATGACCACGTCCCAACGCTTTGTTTGGAACCCATTGCAAGTTGTCATGGTTGTGACAAGTGTTAGGCGCATGGGGGACAACCATTTGAAAAGTTTTATAACCCCACACAAACTGTGAGGTAGGTTCGCATGGTGGCACATATAAGTAGGGGCTGGGGATAAGCCCCAACCCAAACTGTTGGTTATGTGTTATATTCTTTGCACGTGTGTGTGTGGGAGCATCAGATATGACAAATGGGTCTAACGATCCCTCGTAGTAGTGCTCTGTTCGTGTCGTGTGCGTTGGGATATTTCCTAAGGGGGGTAGGTATGCCCCCCCGCTTGATCCAGGTGGATATTGGTGGCCACCCACCATTTCCAAATGGCTCAAAATAGTTATCTGGCAATTTTGGCAATTTACTATTTTTAGCAGGTTTTAACTTTTGGGGCTATTTTGAGGGCCTAAATGAATTCTTTTCGAGATATAGGTTATCAATGATGGATAAAGGCATTACTGAGCCCCCAAAATGAATCTCCTTGATGATACCTTTCCAACGAGCTATTATACACCTAAAACGGAGATCGTATGCAAAAGTTACAACCCCAGGAAGTTGATGTACTAACTTATCCAAATGGGGCCCACATGACTTTTGGCGCTTCATCTCCTAGGGTCAGGTTTTTGGATGTCTAGGGTTTTTGGCATTCCTATTTTTTTTAAAAAGGCCTTTAGAGCCTCATTTTCATCATATTCTTGCATATGCGAGTAGCCGTCACATCTCTTCTCAGAGATAAGCTACCACCATTCTAGTGAGTCTTTCACTCTGTATTTTTACAGTCTCCGTACATTTATTTCATTAATAGAAATTGTGTATTACTGTATATCTGTGTTTATGGTTGCATCTCTGATACATTTATGCTATCTTATTGGATATATGTGATATCTCTGTGCATTTCTTTATTATATCTCTGCTCGCATTTCGTGCCAAAAATAATCCGGATCACCCCTGGTTACACGTAGCGTTCGACAACGGGCGGTAGCTTGGGGCAGTGCCCTAATTTTTTTTTTGGGCGGTTTTTGCTATTTTTAGTGGATTTCACTATTTTTAACGGTTTTGTAAATTAATCCCGGATTAAGGGATTAGGGTTTTGGTATCTATGGAATACCTAAAAACATTGTATATATTGTATAGTGAATGGTGAAATTTGAGATAATGAATATAAGAAAAGTTTTCCCGGTTGACGGTTTCCGGTATAAAATATCTGTGTACTCTGTGTATGAGGCATTGATTAAATTCAGTTTTGCTTAAGAATCTATATGCATTTCTTTACTTCACAGGTTTAAAGCTTACATGTGGTATCAGAGCTCATTTTTGGCTTCAGAGGGACACCTTTGTTGTTGAGGGTTTGGCTCGGTCTTGATAGATCAAGTTTATCTTGGGTTTGTGATAAATCTGGGTTTAGTGGGAGCTTTTGCAGTGGAGATTCGAGTATAGAAATAGGAATGGCGATCTCATCTAGAATTGAGATAGAGAAGTTCAATGGTAAAAACTTTGAGCTATGGAAGCTGAAGATGGAGGAACTTCTTGTAGACAAAGAACAATGGATCGTTGTGGATCCTGGTACACGGCCTACTGGTACACTGTCTACTAGCACACAGGCTACTGGTACACAACCTACTAGTACACAAACTACCAGTACACCACCTACTGGTATGTCGAAGGAAGATTGGGAGAAGTTGGGCAGAAGAGCAAGGAGTACTATTCGACTCTGCCTAGCAGATTCGGTGTTGTTGAATGTCTCGAGAGAATCTATAGCCAAGGAACTATGGGATAAGTTGGGGAATTTGTATCAATCAAAGTCCCTGGTAAACAAGTTGTTTCTTCGAAAGAAGTTGTATCATCTTAGGATGGAAGATGGAGATTCTGTGACAGAACATCTAAATGCC
>JASDQU010011942.1:39580-78169 GCA_032191745.1 Picea mariana
GTTCTCCATCTAGATCAAGAACGTTGGCAATGGTGGCAATGGAGAAAAACTTCCCGTCAAGGGTATATTTCTTGGACCCAATTTGTGACTGAGCTTTATGAACGCTTTGACACTGACACCAACCATTTGGGCCGTTTGACAAAGTTGAAACAATCAAGAATAGTAGAAGACTTCATAGCTGCCTTTAAGAGCCTGGCTTTTCGAACAGAGGGCATGACTGATGCTTTCTTTTGAGAGTGTTTTATCAGTGGCCTCAAAGATGAGATTCGGGCCCATGTCCTCATGGCTCGACCTTCGATTTGGGTGGAGGCTACTAAAAAAGCTAAAGAAGCACAACAGGTTGTATCCTCTCAAAACCGTAAACCCTCCTTTATCCCTCACCCTAAACCTGTAAATCCCACTACTCCCTCCGCCCCATTAAAGATCCAAAAATTGACCTGGGTTGAAATGGTTGAACGCCAACTCAAAGGCCTTCATTATAATTGTGATGACAAATATTTCCCAGGCCACAAGTGTAAGGAACAAAAGCTTTTCATGGCCATCGTTGAGGATATTTCAGAAGAGGATGTTGAAACTCCCCGTGTGTCTGAGTCACCTGAAATCACTGACATAACCCCTCCCTCAGACCCTCCCAAAGTGGAACCGATCATTTCCCTCAATGCTCTCATTAGCTTCTCCACCCCCCAAACCCTCAAGTTAATCGGTTACATCAAGAATCGAAAGGTCATCATTCTGGTTGATAGTGGAACCACCCATAATTTTATTCATCATCGCATTGCCCAAGAAACTTATTGCTACATCCATGCCGTCAACAATTTCTAAATCATGATTTCCAATGGTGGTTCCATGAAATGTGGAGGGCGCTGTGAAAATGTGTGTCTCCAAATCGGTGACTACCACCTAAAATCCCATATGTTTTCTATCGACATGGGCGGTTGTGACATTGTGTTGGGTGCAAACTGGCTAAGGACTTTGGGTCCCATTCTCACAGAGTTTAAGGAATTAACCATGCAATTCGACCAGGAAGGCCACCAATATAAATTCCAAGGCATCATTACTGGTTCACCTGAGGTCATTAGTTCCCATCGCATGGAAAAGCTGCTCAAAAAAGGTCATTCTAGTGTCATTGCCCAATTCCATGCCATACAAGCAATAAAGAACCCCCCCGTGCCGCAAGACCTCCAAGCCCTCCTTTCTAAACATCAAATGGTATTTTCCACTTCCCAAGGACTCCCTCCTTCCCACGGTGTTCATAATCATTCCATTCCCCTTGTACCTGGAAGCCTTCCTCCCAATATCTGTCTGTATCGCCACCCCTTTTCACAAAAAAATGAAATTGAGAAAATGGTCCAGGAACTCCTTAATGCAGACGTTATCTGCCCTAGTATGAGCCCTTACTCTTCTCCTGTAGTCATGGTCCTGAAGAAAAAAGTTTCTTGGAGAATGTGTCCTGACTTTTGTGCCCTCAAAAAACTGACCATTAAAGACAAATTTCCCATTCCTGTCATTGATGACCTCCTGGAGGAATTGAGTGGCACCCAATTCTTTACTAAACTTGATCTTCACTTGGGCTATCACCAGATACGTATGAAAGAGGCAAACATTCCCAATACGACCTTTCGAACTCATGAGGGCCACTATGAGTTTTTGGTCATGCCCTTTGTCTTGTGTAATGCCCCCTCCACCTTCCAAAGCCTCATGAATCATGTCTTCCGTCCCTTTCTCCATCATTTTGTATTAGTTTTCTTTGATGATATCCTCATCTATAGAAAAACCTAGACAGACCATCTTACTCATGTGGATCGAGTTCTCCATCTACTCTCTTAGCACCAAATTTTCCTGAAATAGTCTAAATGTTCTTTTGGTGCCTTAGAAGTAGAATACTTGGGTCATCTAGTTGGAAAGGATGGCATCAGGGTGGATCCAAAAAATATTGAAGCTATGCAAGACTGGCCACACCCAAAGACTCTCAAAATCTTGTGTGGATTTCTGGGCTTAATAGGGTATTATCGCACGTTTGTTAAGAATTATGGAAAGATTGTAGCACCTCTCACTGCTCTCCTCAAAAAGAACTCTTTCACTTGGACTCCATCCGCTACTCAAGCTTTCCAAACCTTGAAGATGGCCATGTGCACCACTCCGATTCTGGCCTTTCTTGATTTCACAAAGACCTTTGTGTTGGAATGTGATGCCTCAGGGAAAGGAATCAGTGTTGTCCTTATGCAATAGGGTTGACCTTTATCCTTCACCAGCAAGCAACCATCTGAAAGGAATCTGGGAAAACCCATATATGAAAAGGAAATGTTGGCTATTATGCATGCCATTGATCTATGGCGCCCTTATCTCTTGGGGCAACGTTTCCAAATTAAGACAGACCATCAAAGCCTCAAGTACTTTCTGGAAAAATGAATTTCCTCCCTGGAGCAACAAAAATGAGTGACTAATCTCTTTGGATATGATTATGAGATCATTTACAAGAAAGGCAAAGACAATGTGGTGGCGGATGCACTATCCCAAAAATATGAAGAAGAAGGATCCCTTTTTTCTCTTTCCTTCATTGTACCATATTGGCTCCAAGTTGTTTGCCAAGAATGGCTACAAGATCCCAAAAGTTCGCATCTGATACAGCAATTGTAGACCAATGCTCCAGCTCCCCCAAGGTACTCTTGGCTCCAAGATAAGCTTCGATACAAAGGCCATTTGTATTTAAGTAACCAATCAAAGCTTAAATCCATGGTACTTTCTGAGCTTCATGCTACACCCACAGTGGGGCACTTCGGGTTCACCAAAACCTATGACAGGGTCAAACGTTCTTTTTTCTGGGATGGTATGAAACAGGACATCCGTAATTTTGTGTTGAATGTGATGTGTGTCAACACAACAAGGGAGAAACAGTCAAATCTTCAGGCACACTACAATCGCTTCCGATTCCACCTGCTATTTGGAAGGATATCTCTATGGACTTTATTACCGGCTTACCCAAATTCGAAAATAAATTAGTCATAATGGTGGTTGTGGATCACCTTTCCAAGTATGCTCATTTATGCACTCTTCAACACCCATTTATTGCATCCACAGTGGCTCAAATTTTCATGGACCAGGTCTTCAAGCTTCATGGCATGCCATACTCTATTGTTTCTGATCATGACCCAACTTTCACAAGCAATTTTTGGCAAGAACTGTTCAAGCTACAGGGCACCCAATTGCATCTCAGCATAGCTTATCATCCCTAGACTGATGGTCAAATAGAAGTTGTCAACAAGTATTTGGAAACATATCTGAGATGTTTCGCCTCTGAAAAGAAAAATCAGCGGGCTCAATGGTTACCCCTACCTGAATGGTAGTACAACACTTCCTACCATACAGCTACACGCATGACTCCTTTTGAAGCGGTATATGGACAGAAGCCACCTTCAGTTCTCTCATACTTAATGAGTACCTCGAAGGTCCAGGTGGTTGACCAAACACTTACAGTTTGAGAGGATATTCTCCGTACCCTCAAAGAGAACTTGGTCATGGAATAGAATCGCATGAAGCAACAAGCAGATCAAGGTTGCTCTAAATGTCAATTTGCAGAAGGGGATCAGGTGTTTCTGCGACTGCAACCATACAAGGAAACTTCCCTCAAGGCCGATCATTGTCAGAAGCTAGTGCCCAAATTTTATGGTCCTTATACAGTTCTTAAGCGTGAGGGACAAGTTTCCTATCAGTTATCTCTGACCAATCATTCGAAGCTACATCCTATTTTTCATGTTTCATGCTTAAAGAAGGTGATTGGAACTCGGTGCCAAATTCAAACCAACCTTCCCGAGTTAGCTGAAAAAGGATCCATTTGGCTACAGCCAGAAGTAGTTTTGCACTAGCATGAGTGTCTCCTGTGTCAAAGAACCATCAAGGAAGTGTTAGTCCAGTGGAAAGATACAACTCTAGCAGATGCCACTTGGGAGCCAGCTACCATTCTGCAGCAGTTTCCACATCTCAAGCCTTGAGGACAAGGCTGTTTTTAAGGGGGCGGACATGTTAGGGTCCTAACCCGCACATAGGTAGAGAAATATATTCAGATGTAATAAAGGTCAATATTAATAAGGCCTTTCAATAAAATAAAATAAGGCGTATGTAACAAGACCTAATAGAAGCTTCTGCTTCTAGAAGGATCTTCCTCTAGATGCTTCCCTTGATAGACATATTTAGTATAAATAAGGGTCGAGGGTATTAAAACCCTATCTTGGAGATTATTGTAACAGAGCACTGCTCGACTGGAGGTTGCCCCCTCGAAGAGGCCCGTGAACATTGCTTTCTGAATCAAAGTGTTATTTATGTTGTTGTTCTTATATCATTTATGTGTTATTGTGGAGATTATGCTGGTCATATTACTGTTATTCTACCATTTCTAGCATTTTATTTATGTTCTGCATACTTTTTATATCAGGTATATTACACCAGGACTTGGTTATAAACTGAGAAACCATCCAGCAAAGAGAAAATTTGAGAGCCAGACACAGTTTGCAAGAGTTGTTCCATTGGTAGGACAGCATAGTTGTATTTTTTCGAAGCTCAATTGAGGTTTCTAAAATCCACGCATAGGTGGATATCCCCTGAATTTTTCCTTACCGGAACCAAATTAGATTACCCATGAAGAATGTCTAACCTGGAAGACAATTTTGGCATATAAAATTTTCTTCAACTCCTGACACATGAGGGGCTCTAGGGAAGGATGATACTTTCGGAGCTTCTGTTGGAAGGGTTTCACTTCAGGTTTTAAAGGGATATTGTGTTGAATGATACAACTATCATAAGTTTCAATTCTCGGTAGGACCATGCAATTGATATTGTCTGAACAATTTGAGATAAACCTTCCTTTCCTCCTTAGATATAGTCTTACCAATATTTAATTTTTTTGGGTTTTTCGGGGTTCCGAGATTTATAGTTTCATGCATGGGATAGAAACTACCGGTCTTTGCATTTTTGGTCCCCTTAAATCATTCTTTTAGGTCAAAAATATTTTTTAGGTTAGATATCCCCTTTGGGATTGTGTGAGAGTTCGATTTGTCAGTTGGTTGACTTGTTCTAGGATTAGTTTTCGTTGATTGTTCCTGGATTACTTCATCGTCAATAGCTAGGTCCTTAAAATTATCTTGGTCAGTCAGAAAGTTTATGATCTGTTCATCCCCTTCAAAGACCTTCCAATTAGAAATGTTGTTAGGCACCAATGGTTTGTAGAGTATCTCCACAGTGAACTGGGGAGCTATATAATCTTCTAGAGGTGACAGCCTTGAAGCAGCTATGGCCAGGGAATCAATGAGGATATTCTTTGCTCTGGGGATTGTTGTAATATTGAAAGATTCAAAATTCTCTATTAACCTATGCACTTCATGTTTATAATTATTTAGGTGCGGGGAGTTGAAATGTATAGTATTCCTTACTTGTCTAACAATAATTTCAGAATCCCTGAAAACCTTTAATTCCTTGACATTTAAGTCTACAGTTTTCTGTAACCCCTGTACTAGCGCTTCATACTCGAAGGTGTTGTTGGTTCATTCAAACTCAAGTATAAAGGATATGAGATGACATTCACCTTTTGTATCAGTGAGGATGCACCATGCCTCAGACCCTTCCTGTGATTTAGATCCATCAAAGTATAGGGTCCAAGCTTGTGGGCAATACATGTCGGCTTCCCCTTTCTTATTACTCTGCTCTTTTCCTCCTGCCAGTTTTGTGATTTATAATGCAGGTTGCTAAAAGAAGAGGGTTTCTTCCACCATTGTGGGAAACTCCTCCTGAAAAATCATTTCGGATTTATGAGTGAAGAGGACATGACATGAAAGAGGGAAGAAGTTACCAAAGTAGGAATCGCAAGAATAATTTCCTAGCATAGGAAAATCTGACGATGATGGTTTGTTTGGGGTTTCCAGGCCAGTGATAGTATGTTTCAGATACCTTTCTCTATTAATCCTAATCATATTCTTGTGCCCCTTTAATGGAAACCAAAGGTGTGCCCAGTCTGTATTAAAGTATTCGTTTAACTTCTTAGACCAATCTCGACTTAACAATGATCCATAAGCTTCTGGGATGTCTACTATAATGATGTCAATCACTTGCACAAACTTAAGATGCGTGGCTATTTTGATCATTACATATTTGATTTCTCCCATGACCTTCACCCGGGTTCTGTCTAGTTGTATTACATGTTTATCACTCTTGAGAGGAACTGCGTTTATTTTTTTACAGATAGACATAGGCATAACGTTAGAGGATGCTCCTGAATTGACCAAATAGTTATGGAGGTTCATTTTGAAGACTTCATATGTTCAAAGGAAAGGTGGGACAAAAGGTCTCCCCTTCTTATATTCGGGTAGGCGTTTACCATTATTTTGTTCCCTAGGTCTGTGGGGGTTAGATTCCTTTGTTGATCATCGCTTATCGTAGGGTTTTCTACTGATCTCAAATCTTGTAGCAGAAAGTCCTTTTGATGAGGGATCCTACATATGTCTATAACTGATATATTAGCCTTCAACTTCTTCAAATATTCAACTACGTTGTTATCCAGTTTGTGTGATTCTCGGGTATGGATGCTAATAGGGTTCTTACGAGGAGAAAAATGTGCTTTCGGGTGATCAGGAGTTGACCTTTCCCCTGACGCTTGGTTAGTAATAGGATCTTTCTTAACAGGTGGACCCTTATGGTGTGTTCTCACAAACGAGACCTCTATGGGTGGTTCTTGAGACTCAAATAAGTCGTTGAAAGGCATGATTAGATCAAGATCCCATATCATCATGGTTGTATCTTCTGGTGGATCAATCTCTTCTTGATCAACAACATTCATAACTAAACCACTTGGTTGTTTGGTATGGGAGACTTCGTCTAGGAACTGATTGGACATTAAATTCATGGCATGCACCCATTGAGGGCAGTCTCTTTCATAGTGATATTCTTGGTGATAAGTATAGAAAGAATCAGATGCTACATTTTCTGAATTGATATTTAGGCTAGTTAGGGGGGGGTTTAATTTCTTTGAATTGTGGGTTTCTTTTAAGGAAAGGCTTATAGGGTCTTTGGCCTTAGTTTCCCTCCATGACACTTCTTTTCATGTCTATATTTCATTTGATAACTTCTTAACCATGCATTGTAGGTATTCTATGTCTCTGTTACCCTTTTCAGGAGCTTGTTCTGCTTGTTTCCCTAGGGGTCTAGTGAGCAATAGCCCTCTTTGAAGAGGGGTTTGAGCTTATTTCTTGACTAAGGAGACCTGACTCTCTTTGCATCATTTCATCTGGAATTCAATTGTTTTGGATTCTTCAAAATTCTCATCCAAGGTTTGTTTGGAAGCCCTCTTCACAAACATGGAAATAGAAGTTGGGAAGGTATTAAAGTATACCTTGATTTGCAACTCCTAGGTAGGTTTAGCTTCGGGATGGAATTTGTTCAAGATAGTTGTGAATATTTGATTGAAATATCTAACCCTTTCTTTCTAAATCATGGTGGCAGAAAACATTTCAGCCATCAAAGATCCTGTAGTAGTTTCTTCTGCAAATTTATCTAAAACATCCTTCTGGAATTTTGTCCAACTAGTTATAGATCCTACAGGAAAATTAAAATACCATGTGGAGACCGAGTTCTCAAAAGTGTAGGGGAAAATCCTACAAACTACGTCTTCATGTTGTAAATTCATCAGCCTGATAGACAGTATGAAGTTCTTGATATGATCTTCAGGAAATCCTGAGGTCTCGGGGTCAAACTTAGGAAGTAACTTCTCTAGGTGTCAGGGAAGATTATACTCATCTTGGAATGGCCAAATCATCTTTGGACAACCAAGGTTTTTTTTTATGAGGTGGGTTTCCTCCCTCTTCCTCATGGTCATTGTTTTCTTCCATATCTTCGGATTCTGAGTTAAACTCCTCCTCTTCTAAAAAAACGTCTGGTTCAGAGACGTCATTGACTGGCGTTTCGGGGATCAGATTGAGAGGATGTTCAATTTTGATGATTGTGAAATCTATTAGGTATTAAACTGTGTGCACAAAAAACTAGTTAGGGGTGTCGACCACTGGTCTTCTTATTTTTTATCTTCGAGGAATTATTAGAGCTAAAGACATCGCACCGATCTGTCGAGCATATGCTCTTGTGATTCTTTTGAATTGATTTAATTCCTCATGAGGAAGAGCGTAAGGTATATCAGGGAACAATCGTTCTTCCAGTCACTCGTTTCATGATTACTCAGTGTGTGTGGGATGTATTGGGAATGAATAGCCATGCATGTCGGTTATTTTGAATCTACAGATTGTCTGAAATATTATATGGAATATGTATTCATCCATTCATTCTTCAGGACCTCCTTCTAGCGCCAATTCTGTTGATGGGTCCTAAATCCCTTAAATTCAACAGTAGGAACCAAACCTGCCATTGAAGCCCAATTAGACTCTGCAATGTTTAATAGTGGAATGGTTATCTAGATCTTGTGATCCGACCTATTAATCGATGGGATTTTCATTTTCTTGTGAAGGCGTCTCCTTCAGTTTGGAATTTTTCTTTTTTTATTTTCATCTTAGGTGGGACCGATATAATATGGAAGCCAGTATAAATTAACTTGAAAAAAAAATGTGAAAAAGGTTTTGACTACTGGAAAAGAGGCTAAGCTTGGGATAACCCGCTACTCAAGAATCCAAACGACAATTTTATACCATAGGCCTAGTAATAATACGTTAACCATGTGAGCATCGAATTACTATCTGAGATACTTAATTATCATAAATAAAAAACATATGCGTTAAATAATGGTAAGTAAAATGATTCACCTACTCTAATCATCCATCACACAGCAACACAATGATTCATCTTCATCATTAAAGAAAAGAACTGCAAAAAATTGCATCAGATAACTTAACAATAGATTCGATAGCTCTTACTTGTTACAACATCCATTCATGAGACAAGATAGGAAATAGTTCTTCTCCACTCCCAATCATACATGCATTTGATGAAAATATAACTTGTCTCTGGTCCAGAAGGACTTCTCAATTAAAGGTAGCTCCAAAATAATTCTTAACAAAACATAAATGAGAGTTTCTTGCAAAAACCATCGACCCTTGACTAATCAGTCGATGCTCTTATTTATTAAATAAAATTAACTAAAAATAACAGCTAAAGTGCAGTTAGGAAAAACAAAACTCACCATGTGGCGTTCTATCCTAACAGTTTTCTAACAATCATCTTAAGATATCACTTTGAAAGGGTGACTTTTCTCATACTCCGACCAACTGATGAACAACTCCTCGTAGGTGTTAGCGTATGGGAACCTGTGTTGTTCCATCAGGGTGCGTAAATTTATCTTAGCTCTATCACATGCACCCAATATTTAACTAGACTGGAACTCAACTATTGCAGCATAGACTAAGCTCTGATCGGGTGTTCCATTAATTGTTGCACCTGTCCTGGCATTGTGTCAGTCACCTTTGCTATTCTTTCGGACCATGAATAATATTTCTTGGTGTGTGATTCAAATACATCATGCAAGTCGACAAAGTCATCAAGTGTACCAAACTCGGGGAGTCTGATATCCTTCATCACCTTGTTGACCTTCGGACCTAGTTTCTCTCAGATTTCTCAGCGAAGTTCCTGAGCCAATTTTGCTCAATAGTCGGAGGCATCTTTCCTGCAATAGAACTTAAAATCGTTTAGAGATTGCGTATAGAACAACACTTGGTAAAATATATGTATAAAACATAAGCGTGAAGAATCCAAACTAGTGCATACCTGTAAAGCTTGCTAAACTTGGTTGTTTGATACTTACGTTATCTTTGCAACCGTTCAAATTGCTTGCACCATTTCTTCTCTTTGCATGTGCATCTACTGTGTTCTTTGTTCAACATTTTCTTGTAAGTTAGCACTGATTTTATACTTAGTGGTGCTCGAAGTTTCTTTGTATTTTCATTGATGTCCTTCCATGAAAAACCTCTGACGTTGATCAATTTCATCATACAATGTTGATGTGGCACCACCGACTCGAGATACATGGCACTGGAGATCGGGGACTTAATGTGCGGGTACTAGTCGGACTCAGGACTTTGTTCAAGTCGTGCGCTCTAAGATAAACTTGGGACTATCGATGCTGAAAAGGTATCAGGGATCGTCCTTTGAAGATGAACTTATCATGTAGTTTGTTTGTGGGTTATCATCCTCGAAAACCCCCAATGTCGAAAATTTTTTAGAAGTCAGGGATCGGTGATATCATTTCTTTATTCATCCAACGCTTACTCTTTTCACCCTTTATCGATGTTGAAGGGAATCAATTGTCGGTGATATCCTTGCGTGATGCTTGTCATGAAAGAGCAACTTCCGTTTGTCGATGCCGAAAATTCAGTGCTCGGCGACTTCAATTCTCTCGAGTGATTTTCTTTCAACTTTAATTCCTTCCGATGCCGAATTGTTTTGAGCGCATCGGGGGGAATGTTTTGGTTGTCAATTCTTTAATTAAATGTTAATATTTTAAGTTATGGTTTTTTGCATGTTCAATCAAACTTGAGAGACTTAAAAGAGAAACAAAAATGATAAGCACATGCAACATTTTTCATACTAAAGTCGAATTAGACAGTGAAAAAGATCAAGTGGTACCCCAAAAGTAAAATTTGACATTGACTTTTTAGGGTGTGTTGAGTGCTCAATAGGATCTAAATTTATAATACTGTGAAATACACTATTTTCATTAAAACCATCATTCAGTTTTTTGAAAATAGTTATATAATACTTGAATTCCAAAAGTCACATATTGTAGGTTTGGGGATCTAAATTTTCTAATACCATGAAATATACCATTTGCCTCAGGACTGTCATTTAGTTGAAGGATATATTTTCTATTGGGTTGGATCTAGTACATGGAACTAAAAGACTCATCCTTGTCAAAATTGTTAGCTTTCCTAGAGGTGAATACCTTTTTGTTGGATTAATTGATGGGTGACACATTTGGGATAATGATTTGGGAGTGTTGTTTATCATTTTAAAGGATCTCGAAACGATTGTTGGTAAAGGTACGTGTGCACTATGCACACTATTTTACCTTTCTTGAGGTTCACTTGGATTGAGAAATTCCATATGTTTTCCTGGGTAATCATGCTATAATAAATCTGAGAATGCCATGTGTCTACTTTTCCTGGGTAATCATGCTGCAATAAATCTGAGAATGACATTTTTCTTCATTGCAGGAAAAATAGTTGTCTCCACACTCTTATCTCTTCTTCATACGGATGTGGATTTAGTACATGAGATAAATTGTAATAATGAGATTAATACCTGGCTTGCATTTGTTTCACAAAAGGTAGTGGAGGTAGTAGCATTGGAAAAATAGTAGCTTTGACAAAAGAATTGATTGGTCAAGAAGATCAGTAAATATTTTTGACATTTTTGGAACTTGAACTGTGTTTATTACTATTAGGACTATTGGTGAAGACGATGTAAATTGCAATTACAAGATAGAATACATTTCCTATAGGAATGAAGAACTTGGACGAGGGTATAACTACAATCTAGGATTTTGAACTCAGGAGTTGGTATTTAAAGTATTTCCCTTTTCCCATATGACCTTTGTTTTCATATGGATGTTTTCATATTCTGGAGCATTTGATTTGAGAATCTAAGTCTATCTAAACATTGTCATTTTTTAGCAGAGATATTTTTTTGCAAATGCAACTTCTATATATTCAAGAAAGACCTTTCCTAGTGTGAACAATGAGGCATTATGAAAAATTGTATGTTGAAAAATGCTTTGTTCCTCATGTTTGTGTTATTATCTCCAGTTTTTTAATTATATTGTTTCCTCTGTCTGTGGATATCTTATACTTATCAATATTGCATGTCTACAAACTGTAAACCCTTTTATTAATGAAATAAAAGGATATTTTTCAGAGCTTATGAGTACACTACCTTTAACAATATGTAGATGTCTAATTGGAAACTATTAGGTATAATATTTGAAGTGGTATGTTGAAATTAAAGGATGAAGCTCTTAAAGGCTCTAATCACCGACAAGTTACACCTACCATTGCTCGTTTAGATGAACAACAAAATAATTTGAACCTCATAACTGTATAATAGTGAGGTTCTAGGACATGGTTTGAGGTACAGACTTGTGGTATAGTGTTTGAGGTATATATGATCAGATCAGATTGTTTGATGAGTATACAGTGACATGTTTCTCAGTGACAAATTTGACAGAACAAGTAGTGATAGTGACATATTCAGTTTCTACATTTGGCACTTATATTTTAGGGTGGTTGGATGGGGAAAGGATAGTTGGTTGTATCCACCTTTCGGTTGTAGCCAGAGAACATAGGGGGTTGTAGCCTCCTTCTATTTGTAGAAAGAGAGTTGGGGAGTTGGAGCTTCCCTCAGGTTGTATCTTGAAAATAGGGGGTTAGAGCCTCCTTCTAGTTGCAGCTAGAAAACAAAGGAAGTTGGTGCTTCCAATGAAAGTAATTCTTAAAGACAAATAAGAAAAATCATTATGTGTTTTTCTCCCACATTGGGTTTCCAAATGAAAAATCATACACATACATAGTACACTAGTATTGTTTACTCTGAACTTATTGGATGATAATTCTATATTGATCATAAAGATAAAAAACACTTGCATATTGTGGTTAAAGCATTAAAAATATATATTATTGATTCACCCCCCTCTCAATAATCTAACAATTGGTATCAAAGCATGTTCCTTCATAAATCAGTTTAACCATTGAAAGGTAGATCATGGAGAGAAACAATATGTATAAAAATGGAATACCACGGTTTGATGGACATAACTATGCATTTTGGAGCAGAAGGATGAAAACATATGCACATGCACAAGGATTTGAAGTTTGGCAATCGGTTGTAGATGTATACAAATAACCGGCAGTTCCTCCAACAAATGACAACGAAAGAAACTCATTCTAAATAATTCAAAATCCACATATACACTTTTGAATGGTCTTTGTGATTCAATATATACCAAATTTATACATTGTATCTCCACTAAAGACATTTGGGACAAACTTCAAAATATTTATGAAGGAGATTCAAAAGTCAAAGAATAAAAGCTTCAAACTTACATAAGTCAATTCGAATAGCTAAAGATGAAGGAAGATGAGAATATTGCAGCTTACTTCTTATGAGTTGATGAAAAAATGAATGCAATCATAGGATTGGGAGAAGAAATTGAAGAATATGTAATTATTCAAAATGTACTAAGATCTCTTCCAATGAGATTTGATCTTAAGATCTCAACACTAGAAGAGAGAGCAAATATAGACTCAATATGCATGGATGAACTACATGGAATCTTCACAGCCTATGAAATGAGAGTTGAACAGGAAAATACATGTATAAAATAAGCAACATTCAAAGCATCCAAAAGGTAAAATCAAAAGGGAAAGAAAAAATAAAAAGAATATAGAAAGAACTGTCACATCTCGGAAGACGATGAAGAAGTGGCCAACTTTGTTAGAAGATTGAAAAAGGGAAACAATGGCAGATATAAAAGTAAGCTTCCATCAATTTGTTTTAATTGTGATGGTATTGGTCATTTTTCTAACAAATGTCCTCATGAGAAAAAGAAAAGAAATGATGAAGATGATTCAAATAAAAAACAGACATATAAAAGAAAAAGAACCAAAAAGAATGTCTAGAAGGAAAGTTTATGCACCAAAGAAGACAACTCCTCATCAGATGAAGATGAAGTCAGTGAAAGTGAGACATAAAGTTTTATATTCATGGAAATAGAAGATTCTGATAAACAAGACACTAAAGAATAATATGAAGAGGCAGAAGTTGACTACTGAGAAGAACTATTGAGTGCTATAGAAGTTATAAAAAGAGAAAAGAAGAAAAATAAGAATCTCAAAATAGAACTAAACAAGAAAGAAGACAATCAAGAACTAGAGAAGATGATCACAGAACTAAAGGTTCACATAGAAGAAGAAAAATTAATTGAAGAATCACTCAAAGAACAGTTAGAAGAAAGAGACAAGATCATCGGAAATTTGGAAGAAGAGATTTTCACATTGAGAAAGCATCTTCAAAAGAAAAATATGCAGAACAACTCAAAAGTTTTGGATGACATTATCAACATTCAAAGGCCTAATCATGACAAGTCCAGACTTGGATACAATCATACATAAAATGGATCAAGCTCCAAAATGCATATCAAGAAACATGTCCAAAAAGATATGCAGAAACAATTAGGGGGGATAACAAGTTCTACAAGGAAGATCACAGGGACACTCCTCCACTGAGAAGATTCATAATTTTGAATCAATGACAGTCAGAAACAAAAATGCCTCATGAAGAAGAAGGATTCAAAAGAGCAACTCTTTTCAAAATATCTTCAACTCCCAGGTATCAAACTATCTTATTTGGTTTATTTTATGCATGCAATAATTTTGAACATAAAGTTGTAAATTGCAGAGCTAATAGTGGGAACAAAAACAAATTTGAAAGTCATACACAAAATGGTTATCCAAGAAGGCCTAGTGAAATACAAAGAAGAAGCTACAACAGTTTTGAATCATTGAGCATTGAAGTGAAATGGTACAAGTGTAAAAACTTTGGACACATGGCCAAAGATTGTAGAATGGAAAACCCTCATAGAGAATCACAATAGAATAACAAAAGTCACAGAAAGGAACCTCGGAAGAGAACATGGA
The DNA here is from genome assembly GCA_032191745.1 of Picea mariana. Taxonomy (NCBI): domain Eukaryota; kingdom Viridiplantae; phylum Streptophyta; class Pinopsida; order Pinales; family Pinaceae; genus Picea; species Picea mariana. The sequence goes on from JASDQU010011942.1 coordinate 54,250, forward strand.
TAATAAAGCATAATCAATATAGCAATGAAGAATGAACACTCTCTCTAAAAGTTAAGCATAAGAAACGTGGTTGGTATGTTGATAGTGGTTTCTCAAAGCACATGACAGGTGTTGAAGATAGGTTTCTAACATTGACAAGGGAAAGAGATGGATCAGTCTCCTTTGGAAATGACGACTCAACTAGAATCATTGGAAAGGGAATAGTCAGAATTGGAAACAAGGATGCCAAGGAAGAAAATGTTCTACTAGTGGAAGATATGAAACATAATGTTCTAAGTTTAAGTCAAATGCGTGACGAAGGTCACAAGCTTATGTTCAATTCACAGAAATGCAAGATAAGAAAAGCAGTTTCAGAAAAATTGGTTGCAACCTCTGTAAGAACTTCAAGAAACATATATGTATTAAGTGAAATTGGAAATGAAAAGTGTTTTCTAGGGAAGGAATATGAAGTTTGGATATGGCACAGAATAATGGGTTACATAAACTTCAATAACCACATCAAAGTAATCAAAAAGGAAGAAGTAATAGAAATTCCCCAGATCACGAAGCCAACCAAAATATTATGAAAGTATTGTCAACGAGGAAAGAAAACAAAGACCAGGTTCGAATCAAATGAATACTCAACGATAAGACCACTGGAAATTGTGCATACTGATGTAGTTGGACCAACTAGAACAAAGGGTTTAAAATGTGAGAAATACTTTATGTTATTGGTTGATGATTATACAAGAATGACTACAGTTTGTTTTCTTAGGAATAAAGTAGAAGAATTTGAAAAATTCAAGGTATACAAGGAAATGGTTGAAAATGAAATGGATTCAAAAATCAAATGCTTGAGATCTAATAATGGAGGAGAGTTTACTTCAAATGATTTTATGGATTTCTACAGCAAGCATGGTATAAAAAGGAAATTCTCTGTTGCTAGAAAACCTCAATAGAATGGGGTCATCAAAAGAAAGAACAGGATAGTACAGGAAATGGCTCGAACAATGTTAATTGATTCCAAGTTTACATATGTTTTTTGGACACATGCAGTGCATCCAACATTTCATATTCAAAACAGAGTAATTCTCAAGAACAATTGACAAAACTCCTTATGAGCTATGGAAAGGAAGACCAACAAATGTGAACCACCTCAAAGTCTTTGGAATCAAATGCTACATCAAAAAAGAAGATGGAAGAATGGGAAAGTTTGATTCTCATGTAGAAAAATGTGTACTTGTTGGTTACTCAAGTACAAGGAAAGAATAAAAATGTTACAATCTAAGGCTCAACAAAGTTGTGGAAAACATCAATGTAACGATTGATGAGACAGGTGGACGAAAATTAAAGGAAGAAAAAAAAGAGTAAGTGGAACAAGTTTACGAAGAACAAGAAAAGGATGAAGANCCTAGAAAATGAATACAGAAGAATCATCTTCCATATCATATTATTGGGAACAAAGATGTAAGAGTTCATACTAGAAGAAGAATTTGTTCACTAGAACAACTTCACCTAGCAATCTTATCTTCGATTGAACCAAATAGTTTTGAAGAAGTCAACAACGATGAATTCTGGATAAAATCCATGGATGGAGATTGGATAAGATAGAGAAGAATGACACTTGGGAATTGGTTCCAAGACCAAGGTACAAGAATGTGATCGACACAAAATGGGCCTTCAGAAATAAATTGAATGAAGATGGACAGGTTACCAGAAACAAGGCTAGATTGCTATGTAAATGATACGCAAAGGTTGAAGCTATCGAATTTGAAGAGATGTTTACCCTAGTTTCCAGAATAGAAGAAATCAAATCGATACTAGCTTATGCATGTCCAAAGAATATTAAAGTGTATCAGATGAACGTGAAGTCAACTTTTCTAAATGGAGAACTAGAAGAAGTCTACATTGAAAAACCATAAGGATTTCAGTTATCAAAAAATTAATATTATGTTTTCATATTAAAGAAGGCCTTGTATGGTCTCAAACAATCCCCCTGATCATGGTATTCCATACTAGACAGATACTTACAACAATAAGGGTTAAGGAAAGGAAATGAAGACAACAACCTCTACATCAAGGTAACTCAAGATAGTATTTTATTAATTGAATTTTATGTTGATGATATTATTTTTGGAAGTGATGATGATAGGTTGAGTCAAAAATTTGCAAAGGATATGAAGAATGAATTTGAAATGTCATTACTTGGAGAACTATCCTTCTTTATCGGCCTTCATATATGTCAAAGCAACCAATGAATTTTTATTTCTCAAACCAAGTATATCAGAGAAATGCTAAAGAGGTTAGGAATGGATGATTGCAAACCAATCAGTAATCCTATGTAAACCAATTGCAATTTAAGTAAAGATGATGATTCAAAGTCTACAGATCAGAGGAAGTACAAGTCAATGATTGGAAGCTTACTTTATGTGACAACATCTAGACCAGATGTAATGTAGGCAGTTGGACATGTGGCAAGATTCAATCAGCACCAAAGGAATCACATGTATTAGAAGTAAAAGGGATACTCATATATCTCAAGGGTACAAAAGAGTTTGGATTATGGTATCCAAAATGAAAGGATTCATCACCTATTGCCTACACAGATGTAGATTGGGTAGGTTACATTGATGACCGATGAAGCACCAGTGGAGCAGTGTTCTACTTGGGAGAGTGTTTGGTATCTTGGCTAAGCAAGAAAATGTCATCAATATCATTATCTATAGTCGAAGAAGAGTATATTGCAACAACAACTTGTTGTACATAGGTTATATGGATGAAACAAACTCTGACATATATAAAGGTTAAATATGATGAGCCCATTCCAATCTATTGTGATAATACAAGCGCCATCAGTGTCTCAAAGAAATCGGTGATGCACTTGAAGACGAAGAACATTCCAATCAAGTCTCACTTTCTACAGGAACAGGTTGTAGAGAAGAACATCAAATTTGAATATGTGGGAAAAAAAAAGTGGAAGATATCTTTACAAAACTGCTTCCAAGGGAATCCTTTGAGTATCTTCGCCAGAGACTCGGAGTAATTTCTACTCCAAAATGATATTATTTTGAATGCTTATCTTATATGTCTTAGATTTACACGAGGACGCACCATAAAGAGGACAATTTAGGTTGGGGGAGCAGTTTCAGGAAGAGTTCAGTTAGGGGGAGCAGCCCCAAGGACATTTCAATTAGGGGGAGTAGCCTCGAATGAGAATTTACCTTTTCCATTGATGTCAAAGGGGGATAGGTTTATCAAATGCAGGATAGAGAGTTAGATGCTTGGAGAGAGAGAAGACATGCATGATTTCAGGGGGAGAGATGGTCACAGGGGGAGCATGAGTGATATGACTTAAGTATTGCATGAGAGTGTTTCCATCAATGCTAAAGGGGGATATTGTTGATTAATTGGTTTGGTTATCATTAATGACAACCCTTGAAGCAATTTTCATAGAAAATTTTGTTAGCCCCAACAGTATGATTAAGGGAATTCAGTTTGATTGATGTATAATGATATGAAGTTTAATATATTTGCAGGTCAGAATATTGTAGATGGATAGTACATGTCATGCCATTTCTGGTGATATGAGGAACGTTACATAACTCCTCACAGTTAGAGAGTTATGGCCTGTTGAAGTTAGAGAACCCTCATGATTTATCTAGAAGGTCAAAGAAGTCAAATTAATTCTAGAAGCTCCTAGAAGAAGTTGACTGGTCCACTAAGTGAAACTAGGAGTTAGTCATGGGTTAATTTGTTGCAATAATAAAATATTTAAAAATAATTTAGTTGCAACTAGAAGTGGAGAATTTACTATTTGTAGAAAAGTGAGTTAGAAGTGGACAAGTGGTTAGAAGTGGGTTATCCCTAAAAGAAGGAAAGTGGGTTAAGTTGGTTAGAAGGTAACCCCTTGAGGAAGCTACATGGAAGTATAAATAAGAGATAAAGGCTCTCCCATTAGCACTTATTGAATATCATTGAATATGTATTTTATGAAACGTTATTTGGGAAGGTATTATCGATAGAGAAAAATTCCAGCAGAAAAAGTGTGGCAAGAAAAGTGCGGCAAAAAAATCGCGGTAGAAAAAGTGCGGCAAAAAAATCGCGGTAGAAAAAGTGCGGAAGAAAAATTGCAGCAAGAAAAGTGCGGCAGGAAAAGTGCGGGAGAAAAATTGTGGCAGAAAAATCACGGCAAGAAAAGTGCGGCAGAAAAAGTGCGGAAGAAAAATTGCGGCAGTAAAATCTCGATAACAGAACGCTACAAGAATAAAAAGGTATGGCTTTTATATGTGTAGTGTTGAATCTATGAATCTAGTTGAGGATTTTCCTTGTAAATCTATTGGATGCCCTATTGGAATTTTAGGTCTTGTTGTAGAGTTGATTTGAGGCAAATCCACTGAAGTTTAGTATCCCATCATGTGTGAGGGCTTTTGGTTGAGGTATGTTGTTGAAGTTATTGGTACAGATAGAGGTTGTATAACAATGAGGTTCTAGCACATAGTTTGAGGTACATGCTTTTGGTATAGTGTTGGAATTAGATGTGATCATATCAGATTGGTTGATGAGTATACATTGAAAGGTTTCTCTGTGATAGATTTGATAGAACAAGTTGTGACAGTGACATATTCAATTTCTACATTTGTCACTTATATTTCAGGGTGGTTGTACAGGGCAAGGGTAAGTGGTTGTAGCCACCTTCCGGTTGTAGCCAAAGAACATAGAGGGTTGTAGCCACCTTCCGGTTGTAGCCAAAGAACATAGAGGGTTGTAGCCTTCTTTTGTTTGTATCCATAGAATTGGGAAGTTGGAGCTTCCCTTAGGTTGTAGCCTAAAAATAGGGGGTCAAAGCCTCCTTCCAGTTGCAGCTGGAAAACCAAGGAAGTTGGTGCTTCCAATGAATGTAATTATTATGGTTATATGTTTGGATAGAGGGATCTGTAAATTTAGGGTTTATGTATGCTCCCGACTCCTGACTTCAATGACCTTCTCTGAATCCCCTAGAACGCGTTGATTGCCTCAGCCCTGCAGCACTGATTGACTCAGAAGTATGGGCACTGACGAGGGGGTGAAGGCCCCCTCCTACCGAAACATATATGCCAATGATTCGAAGAACTCGTGAGCATGCCGACCTTCCTTTGTACCGCCATTTCACTTATGAAATCAATATATGCAAGAAGAAATGGACATAAGCAAGGAATCGAACACAAATGTTGATTCCTCGCATCCAAAAATAGCTCGCATTTGGATACCTGGAAAATGTATCCCTCAAGCCCCGATTGCACCTAGGTATGTCATCAAAACCACCAGGATAGGGGAGCATAGCAGTTCATGCGAGACCATGCCCTCATAGGAAAATTTCTAGATCTATGGCCCTCAAAAAAGGACCTAACTTGCTGGATAAAGGCATGGTGGAACCCCAAGTGAGACTATGAGCTTTAGCTAAGCTCCAAAGGTTTCTTTATAGTAATATTCTACAATCTAGAGGACAAGGACCAGATCTTTCAAGGGGGGGCATAGTTCTACAACTCGGTTGGCATCTACCTACACTTCTGGACAGACCGCCTCTGCCTAGAAAAGCAAAACTTCACATTTGCACCAGTATGGATTCACCTCTACTCCCTGCCCCAAGAGTTCTGGTTAGAGGAAATTTTACTGGGCATAGGCAATACCCTTAGTAAATATGTCAAATATTTTGAAGCTACTAAGCAAAGAAAACACACCTCTTGTGCTAGGATATGTGTCTACATGAACATCTCCAAATCTCTACCAGGCACAATTACTTTAGAATACCAAGATGATTAATGGGCCCAAACCATAGACTATGAACACATCATTTTCAGATGTCGAAAATTCCATGAACATGGACACCTTTTTAGAGATTTCCCTCTCAATGTCCACCCCAAGAGGGAAGCTAAAGAAAAACCAAATGAAGGATTCACTAAGGTTCAAAACAAAGAAGACAAGAATAGAAGAATCCTGCAACCAACAATGGAAGAAAGAACCCAAATAATAACTCATTTGAATCCCTTAACCGCCTCCCAGAGGCAGAAGAGGTGGAAAAACCCCACAAGACCGCGAGAAAAGAACCCAACAAGCACAAGGAAGACGAGACGGCAAAAGAATATCGAACCCCAGCAAACCAAGTAGATCCACAAACTCACCCATCTTCAGGGAAAGCACCAGAAAGAGAGGAAGATACAACCATGGCAATGGATGAGCAGGACCTAGAAGAAATCGACCTAGACAGGTTAGAGGAAGCACTCAACAAGAAGGATCTCCAAACCTTACCAGAGGACCAACTCAAGAAAGTTCACAAAGAATTTTTGGACTCATCAATAGGGGCTACATCTAGGCTGGGGATCAGCACAGACCCAAACCCAAATCCAAGAAAAAAACCAAAAGACAACAAACGAAGGGGCAGAAAACTGGCTCATCAGCTAATAAGGGAGGCGGGTAACTACATGATCAACTCGGGACATATCCACAGGCTCTCGGAGAGATCCTTTTCCCACCCACCAAATTGTTAACTATGAAGATCCTCACCTGGAATATCAGAGGCCTAAATGGAAGATCCAAACAAAGGATTCTTCAAAACTGCATCAAAATGGAAGACCCTGATATATTACTGATTCAAGAGACAAAATGTGTAGGGAAAACTACAGAAGATATCATCAAAAGATGTTAGCGCAACTGTGAATCCTATCAAACAAAATCCAAAGGGGCTTCAGAAGGCCTGTCCATCCTATGGAATCCTGCTACAGTCATACTTGATCAAGGCCTCTCCACCCCATGCACCATCACAGCACTCTATAGAGCCATTGGTTTGGATAAGGAGGGAATGATCACAAATGCCTATGGACCACCAAAAAACCAAGACAAAGATCTCTTTCTTCAAAGCCTAGATTACCTAAGTTCTTTAGCAAAATGAAAGCGATGGATAATAGGGGGGCGACTTCCACATGATCCTCACACTGGAGGAGAAACGGGGGGGGGAACGCCTGGAGCAGGACATCGCAAAATTCTAGGAACTCATAGAAAACCTCATATTGGTAGATATTGAGAATGGTAATGGCACCTACACCTAGACCAACAAAATATCAGGTCACCAAAAAATAGCATGTAGGCTTGATCACTTCCTCATCTCAGAAACTCTCCTACTGGAAGGCCCCATAGCAGATTCCAACATCCTCTTGAAGGCATGCTCGTACCATTGGTCGGTTTAGCTCTGGGTTGACACTATTTCTACCCCAAAGCTTAAGCCCTTCAGATTTGAGAAATTTTGGCTCTCCCATCTAGATTTCCAGGAGCTATCTCGTCACTGGTGGAGCACTGCAGAAACTCAGAAAGGCACAAAAATGTATTGCTTCTAGCAAAACTCAAATATTTCAAACAACATGTACACAAATGGAACAAAGAGGTCTTTGGGAACATTTTCCAGAAAAGGAAAATGCTGGAACAAAAAATAGAGAACCTTCAGGGACAAATCATTCAGGCAAGATATACAATCACTCAAAATCAGGAGGAGAATGAACTCAAAAGGAAACTAGAAGAAAGATACAAGCAGGAAGAGATCATATAGAGACAGAAATATTGGGTTCAATGGCTTAATGAGGGAGGGAAAAAAACCAAATTCTTCCAATGCTCCATGATCCAAAAACGCCTCATCAATTGTATCACAAAGTTGGATGACCCGCAAGGAAACACCCTGTTAGCTCATCAAGAAATAATGCACGAAATGACAGATTTCTACAAGGATCTCCTCTCAGAACCCAATGTGGATCGCACCTCAGAAATAGAGCGGGTGACCCAAAATATCCCAACTATAATCACCCAAGAATAGAATGAGGCTCTCATGACACTGATAAAACAAGCTCAAGTGGATTAGGCCATTCAGGAGCTACCCACAGGAAAAGCTCCAGGTCCATATGGTTTCACAATAGACTTCTTCCACTCCTGCTAGCCTATGTTAAGGGAGGAAGTGTGGTAGCTGGTGGAGGAATCTCACAGCTCAGGAAAAATTCTTCCCACACTAAACACCACTTTCCTAACTCTTATTAGCAAATAAGAAAGGGTCACAAATCCAAAGAACTTCATACCCATAGCTCTTTGCAATGTGATCTACAAAATCATCTCCAAGGTCATAGATCTGAGACTTAAACCAATTCTCCCCTTCATCATCTCCAAGGAGAAATCAAGATATGTTGAAGGAAGGCAAATAATGGATAGCATCATTCTTGTCCATGAAATCATTCACTCACTCAAAAGCACCCGCACTCCAAGTATGATTCTAAAACTTGACCTTTCAAAATCTTTCGACAAATTAAGCTGGAATTACATGAAAGCTCTCCTATCAGCTTTTGGTTTCAACAAGGATTGGACCTCTTGGATAATGAACCTCATTTCCTCAACCTTTTTCTCTATCCTCATCAATGGTGTCCCCTCCCAAACCTTCTCTGCCTCAAGAGGATTAGGGAAATGCGACCCTCTCTCCCCTTTCCTTTTTTTCATAATAGATGAAGGTCTAGGTCGCTATATCAAGGCCTCAATTCAAAATGGATCCCTCCATGGCCTCCCCCTTGATGGATTACAATCGGTAGCCTCCCACGGCCAATTTGTCAATGACACACTGCTAATGAACACCCCCACCATGCAAGAAGCAACCAAAATAAGTTCCATCCTCTTCGACTTCAGTGAAGCCTCTGACACCACCTTCAATCTAGCCAAATAGCAACTCTTATTTTTTAATACTCCGATAGCAATCCAACAACACCTTTTTTCAACTTTTGAATATCCATGTTTTCACTCTACCCTCTCACTACCTAGGACTCCCTCTCTTTGAATCGATAGCCAAAAACATTTCCTGGGACTCCCTCCTACTCTCCATCACCAACCGTCTAAGTAACTATACCATTCGCTCCCTCAACCTTCCATCCAGATTGGTTCTCTTAAAGTTAGTCCTCCAAGCCATCCCAGCTTACCTCTTCTTATCCCTAGCTACCCCCCAATTGGTCATAAAGAAAATAAGGAATCTACAAATAAACTTTCTATAGAATGGCCACAACCCGAACAAAAAATGGGCTCTTGTGAGCTAGGACAAGGTCTTCAAGCCCAAATCCTCAAGTGGTCTAGGCCTTCAAGACCCTGAAAAATTAAACAGCACCATGGGAGAAAGAATTTGGTGGAGATGGCTCAAAACACCAGCAGAGATCTGGGCAAAACTCTAGAAATGAAAATACGCCCCAAACATGCATACAAATAAACTCATAAGAATGCAGGGGCAAATCCAAGGCTCCAACATCTAGAATGCAGCCTGGAAAAACCGACCACTCATACAGGAACACGCCTTTTGGGAAGTTCACAATGGCCAGAATGCCCTATTCTGGATGGAATATTGGTAGCAATTGACACCCCTACAACTGGACAAAAATCCACAATTCTACGAAAATCACATTCAAGATCTGGCCACTCTCAAAGTGGCATATTTGTGGACAGATACCCCCAGTAGCTCTCCCTAGCAAAGCTGGAAATCTACTCATCAGGAACTCTAAGTGGAAATGGACTATGACCTACAGCACTAGAAACAACCTACAACCCAAAGGCGAATCCGAAAAACCATAGATGAAGACATTCTCAAATGAGGATACACCCCTCATGGAAGCTTCACTCTCAAAGAGGTATACACTCTTCAAGAGAAACCTCATAACCTTCAGAAAGATAACATCTGGAAAACAATATGGAAATCAAAAATCTGGCCCAAAATCTCTATTTTCCTCTAGCTTCTACTTCAGAAAAATATCTTAACCTGGGACAACCTTCAAAAATGAGACTTCATCGACCCCTCGATCTACCAACTCTACCATCTCCATGCAGAAACCATGGACCACCTCCTAAATAAATATCCACTTAGTGAGAACATATGGAACCAAGCCACTCAATTCTTTAGAAAAAATATACGAGTTAAAAACAACATCATAAGCACCATCAGGGATTGGGGCTCCAATCCCTTCAAAAGTCCTATCCTGAACAAAACCCGACAACTCTTACCAGGATTCATAGTTTGGCAACTATGGAAAGAGAGAAATAGAAGAATCTTTCACTCTCAGCTTTTTCCTCCCTCCCTTCTCTGGAACATAATCCTCCTGCATCTCTAAGAAACTCTTCAGCTACATTCATGGACCAAGGATGACTTCCAAAATGACCCAGGTGAGCTCTTTCTCCTCAATGCCTGAGGCTTCTCTTTTTCACTTTCCACCCCTCCATAGAAGCCCCCCTTTTCTTCAAAATCCATTACTCCCTCTAAGTGGCTCCCCCGCCACTAGGCTTCCACAAGGTCAACTTTGATGGTGCTTCAAAAGGCAATACAAGACACTTGGGCTATGGTGCAGTCATAAGAAACAACATCAGCCAAATTCAAAGCCTCATCATTGAAAATCTTGGATACAATAAAAACAATTCCGCAGAGCTTTGGGGTCTTATCAAAGGAGTGCAATTAGAACTATATCAAAACCTCACCTGCCTGATCATTGAAGGAGACTCCATAATCATAATAGATCTGGCAACAAAAATAGTGAATGGTCAAGATCCAGGGAAAATCACACCCAACTAGTGCCTCCTTAGTCCTCTTTATAGCTTCCAGGCTCTTTTCAGACCCTCTCTAACACTAACCCCTTCTCATATTTGGAGAAGTGAAAACAAATTTGTAGACAAATTGGCCAATGCAGGGGTTTATTCTATGCAGCATATCATCCTCCATGATTCCAGGCAGTCTCGATGCTCTCCCCTTTGGCTGCAATGTGAGGAGCTTGCTCAGATGGATGGCCCTATTCTGGATGGGGCTCCGCCTTCGTCAACTTAGTTTCTCCTCAAAGTTAGAAATGATCAGAAGCTCATAAGAGAATGCACAAGAGCACAAGTTGGCAGTTGATTCAAGAATTTCGGCCATCGGGAGTCAGAATCATGGAGGCTGCTACTTCCCAAATTCACAAAGTCATGACAAGAGTGAGAGGATTTGGACCATTGAAGCTCGAGGTGATCTGGACCATTGTTCTATTCCCATTGATTTGATGCGAGAGAATCTCGGGCACTAGGGTTTCGGGAGTTTGGATCATGGAGGGGGTTGTCTGCCCAAGTCGCGAAATGAGAAGGTGGATCTGGACCATCGGTGCTAAAGGATATCACAATTGTCGATCTGGTCCCATAGATTTGATGCGAGCATACATCGGAAATTTTGGTTTCGGGAATTTGGAGCATAGAGGGGGTTGTATGCCCAAGTCGCGAAATCGTGAAATGAGAAGGTGGATTCGGAATGTCGGTGCTAAAGGAGATCACAACTATCAATCTGGCCCCATAGATTTGACACGAGATTACATCAGGAATTCAGGTTTCGAGAATTTGGAGCATAGAGGGGGTTGTATACCCAAGTCATGAAATTGCGAAATGCAAGGGTGGCTCTGGACCGTATGTGATAGAGGAAATCTCAATCGTCGATCTGGTCCCACAGATCTGATGCAAGCACATCTCTGGAAATCGGGTCTCAGGAGTTTGGAGCATAGAGGGGGTTGTCTACCCGAGTCATGAAATCGCGACAGGTGAAAGAGGATTTGGGTCGTTGGTGCTAGAGGAGATCTCAATCGTCGATCTGATCTTAGAGAAAATTTTGGGAACTCAGGTTTCAGGATCTCAGAGCATGAAGGGAGCTACACCCCTAAGTCATGAAGTCATGAAATCGTGAAACTCAACAGCGAATCTGGATCGTTCATGCTAGAGGTGATATGAATCGTCGATGTGATCCCTTGGATTGGACGAGAGGAGATTTCAGGAACTCGNCATCCCAAGCTGTGAAATCACGATACATGAAAAACGAAAGCGGATCTAGACTATTGGTGCTCAAGAAGATCTGAACCGACAATCTGGCCAAGACATGAAGTCGCGAAATTGAGAAGGAGATCAAAACATTTGATTTGGCCCCATTGATCTTAGGCAATTTTGTAAACCGATAAGGTTCAAGCATTTTTTTAAGTAGATAAGATGCGAGCATCTCTGTAAGCAGATAAGCTGCAGGCATATTTGTAAGCAGACAGGTTGCAAGCATCTTTGCAAGAAGATAGGATGCAGGAATCTCTGTAAGTAGATAGGACACAGGTCTTTTTGTAATCTCTCAGCTAGAATTAATTGAAGGACCCACTTTTTACTCACAAAAAAAAATGAATGTAATTCTTAAAGACAAATAAGAAAAAGTATTTTGTGGTTTTCTCCTACATTGTGTTGCCATGTAAAAACTACTGGTGTATTGTGTATGTGTATGATTGTTCATGTGTTCATGGTTTATTTACTCTGCACGCATTGATGATAATGCTATATTGATCATAAGATAAATAACACTTGTATACTGTTGTTAAAATGATTAAAAATATCTATTATTGATTCACCCCCCCTCTCAGTAATCCAACATCCTCTAAATGCTTCATGTCTATTGAATATGCTAGGATTAAGATAACTCTTGTCTCGCGTCTATGGGAGGCATGCCACCCATGCAACATGGCTAATTGTTTACAACAAAAGAGTCTTTGAATCCTTGGAATTATAGGCATGTGACTCGATATCTTATGAGGGGGACCATGTGCCTTTCCCTTGTTTTTTGATTGATGGTATATTTCATGTCCACATTTTGGACATATGTATTTGTCTGCATATTCATTTATGTATATAATAAAATCATTCAGACATGCATGGTATGACATGTACTCAACACCAAACCTTTTCAACATTTTCTTTTTTTTCTGCGCAACTATAGGGCAATATATTATCACTTGGAAGTACCTTGTATTTGAGTAACCTGCAATTAGTGGACAATATAAATTTACATTGTCATTAAGCATGAATAAAAGCAACCATTTTCTTCCTTCATTGTGTGACAAGATTCCTTAAACATTTAGGGGACTTAATGGCTAGTTAAATCAAAAGTGTCGAGAAACATGCGTCTGACATGCCATACATTTCTTTCAAGTTGTATAGTAACATTGTTGTCCCTAGCTAGGTAGACCTTGCAGACTCTTATACTTGACCAAATAGAGGGGTGGTGGAAGTAGATTCCAGGATTTTGTAGAAGGTATCTATGACATCATCGTCATCCCTAGTTCATTTTTCTAGAATGCATCTAACGAAATTTACTCCATGGCTTGGATATCCCGTAACAAATCATCCATACCAAACTCTATACCATTTCCTTCATTCCCAACATGTGAAGAACTAGTCTTACCGTTGAGGTTTTGAATTGGTGACTAAGGATGTAGTGGGAATTTAATAGGTGGTTGTTTCCACCATTCTTGGTATGCTTCCTCTTTTATCTCTTTTCATTTACCAACAAGCTCGTTATTGACATTGTAGTGGGATGCAATAATAGATGGTGGACACATCACGCGTCATTAAAATCCTTATTGTAAAAATATTGATCATTAAATCGATAATATTATTAACATAATGATTTTAATATGTTCAAACATTATACCAAACACTTATTACAAGCATGGACATTTTTTTCCCAAAAATAAACATTAAACCAACCTATTTATAAAAAAAACACCGAATAAAGAAATGCATTTACATTAGTTCCATTGAAAATCCAAAAATATAATTACTCAATCACCTTTTTCTTATGTTCTACAATGTTGTCTGCATAAAAGAGATAAAATTCAAAGTGTAATACTATTGACCCAGGCTAGTTGCTAGAAGATGCCATGCTAATATTGGTAAGGTAAAGAAACTATCCATTTTCATCAAATATCAGCTTTCAGTATCTTTCTCCTGATAAGAGCTTGCAAAATTTTGGGACCACGGGAATATCTTGAGCATATGAACTCAATCTTGAATCTTGATCCTACAAAATTCAATGAAAAATTATTAAACTGCAAATGCATGCATTACATAAATTCTATGAGATAAATGAATTATCAATAAAATCTAGATGTACTGCAATCGGTGTTAGAGAACTTGAATAAGTTCCAAAGATATAGAATGAGGTGCTAGAATTTGAAGAATTGGCCATTTGGTATTATAATTTTGTTTCTCCTGCATTTGAGCCAAAATTGTCATCTTGGGTAGCATAGAACAATATAACTTCAAATAAATTTTATAACTTGAAAACGCACTTTAAAAATCATTGTTTTTTTCTACAATATCATCTTTTTTCTGTTGAGCTATACAAGAGATATCAATATGGCTTTACAAAATTTGAATTAGTTACTCAATCCTTGAAAATATCCTCCTTGAACATAGAAAACGTGAATTTTGTGCTCTCTCTCTCTCTCCTCTTCCCCCCTCTCTCTCTCGTGTTGACTCTCTCCCTCCCTCCCCTTCTTTCCCTATATACCCCCTCTCTCTCTCCTACATCTACCCCTCTATACCCCTCACTCTGTATCTCCCTCCCTCTCTCTCACTCTATATATCCCTCCCTCTCCCACTCATTGTATCCCCTTCCCTCTCTCTCCCTCTATTTGTCCCCCACCAGTGTGCTTTATCGAACAAAAACACACAGATGCATATGGATAATCCAAATGCACCATTGTGTGTAATTGAGAGAAGAACCAAAGAATAACCTCCTTTATTTAATATGAAAAGAAAAAACTCTGCAAAATTTAAACACAAATATTTGCATTTTCATTGTGCAAATTTAATTGTCTTATGGTGCATTATTACTTACACACCATCCTGTTATGTTATTAATTACACATCGCACCGGTGTGTTTCTAAATATATAGTGCACCAAATGAAGTAAGTTAGAAACAAAACACTGGATTACTATCAATACTTTGAAATTTATTAGAAAAATAAATGTATGTGTTATACGTACACACCACACTAGTGCACTACTCATAGTATAGCACACAAAAAATGTAACTTTTGAAAAAAAAACAGCATGCACATTTATCATGAATGTGTCGAAATATAGAATGAAAAAATGAGTGAGTATTTTATTTTTTGTTTTTATAAAGGAAAACCCCATTCACTCTTTTATTTGTTTGCAAAAATTTATAAAGGATATTTGTGCATCAAAGATTTATCAGCAAATATTTCAAAGTGGGTGGATTTTTTTTTAAGAGAAAATTCGAGGCAAGTTACTGTAGATCGCATAGAAGTTTGAAGGGGAGAAATTCCAGGTATATAATTTCATTCTATTAATCATCTTGATTATTCTCCTATTTCATTCAAACAATTTTCAGTGCATTCCCAAACAACAACAACAAAAGGGTTTCATAGTTACCTTCAATTTTGGAAGCCCTAATTTCCTCACTGTTTTTTTCTTTCTCCATCTATACTTCACAAGAATATATTTTTTTAAAGAAGAATCTCTGTATAGGTTTTGTTTATTTATATATGGGTTTTTCCTATCCATTGCAATGAAACCACTAATTGCATTGGATCCCAAACCATCCTATTGTTGTCAATTTTTTTTAAAAGCGCCTTCGCGGTGACTGGTGCACTTTGTACATAGTAATCGCCCCAAGGCATATTTGTTTGTAAACAACACTTCTTTATTTTAATTTCAAATATTATTAAAAAAATCATTGTCACTATTGGTAGTGCACATTTTACCTAAATATGCATCGGGTGCATTTTTTACAAAGTGCACCATTGATTTCAAAATAAAAAAAATATATATTTTTTATATGGAAATCGCCATTTCTTAAATTTTTCCCTTGCTCGACGATTCATAGTAAAAAATACTTAGGAAGTCTTCCTTTTATTAATTCATAAAGCATCGACTGAATACAAAAAATTGTAAAACATTTTCAATTTTGCAATGACACTATTATACTATACTGGTGCGTATATGTATGGTTGACGCACCAATGCATATAAATATTTTTTACACCCGGATACAAATTATGTTAATATACAGACCATGATGTTATTTTTAAAAAAATAATAATAATTTTAATATCTTTTTTTCTAGGGATTATTGAACATTCCAAGGGACAAACAAGGGGAAAACCAAGACATGTCTGTAGGGATGTCTAAAACAGTGTAGAAGAAGAAGTTAAAAGAAATGAACATAATTGTGTCGCAAGAGGATCCACTCCAAATATAATGTGCATCATAGGTATTTAATCATTTATATATTCTTTTATGTATATCGAATTTAAGTATCGTGTGAAATACTCATTTTCAATTGTTTTGTTTCAGAAAAGAAAAACAAATAGAATCCATTCAACACTTAAGACAAAACTACGAGGAATAAAAGGGTTGATTGCAAACTTTGTTAGTATTTATATTTTCAGTCTTTATTAATATTTCATGTTTGTTGTGATATTTATATTTAAATAATTAATTTAAATGTTTCCATGGATGTCTTCTACTAGGTTCTAACATACAAAGAGGAGCCAACCCATGAATTCATAAACATTGGGTTAAGTATGGGTTGTGAGTATATGTTGAAGAATAAAATTTTAATTGAACAATTTGTAATTAGCTATGTTATTTAACTTCTCTTGTTTTATAATTAATGAAAAACAAGAAAAAAATATATTGAGTATATCGACTGTGCTTTGTAATGTCCTATTAAACATGAGGAAGCAAAGTATGGAATGTAGCCAACAAAGGATATTTTGAGAGAATTCTTGAAGCATGGCTTAGAAAGAATGTGTATTGCTTATGAAAGAGTTGGTACTAAGGTATGTTTTTTTTTATTTACGCAATCATGTATGTATATATATATATATATATATATATATACTTATTAAAATTTATTTCTATGGTTGTAGATGAAAGATGAAGGGGCGGAACATAAAAAATAAGTCGATCACGAAAATATTATGTTAAAAATACAAAGTAAAATATCACCTACAAATGATGAAGATAGGAGGCATTCACACAACTCGAGTGTAAATCACCGTACTACTATCAAATTTACTTTTTTAATTCCACATTGATAACTATATACTTGTATAGCTACACTTAAGATATGAAAGATTAAATATTAAGTGTATAAGATTGTTGAACATACTTGTCTAATTGTCATGGTGATGTCATGACAAAACAAGGATTCAAAGGCATCCAGAACCTTACATTAGTTATATCATCTTACTGATGGTTGTGTATTCACATGAGTCCTCTCTTCATCGCAGGTATCATCATTCACTTTACTTACTATTCCATTATATATTTATTCATACAATAATACTATATTGCTCTTAATTTATTTTTTTGTAAATAATCTTCATTATGTGGAGGTTATTATGGATCTAGGAGTTTGGTGGAATCTCCTCTTCCTTATGGTAAAATATATAACTATTTTTGGTAACATGATCCATAAGAATTATTTGCTTAAGAACTGTTAAGAAACAAATATCAAAATAACATAAAAAATACTCATAATAAGTACTCAACACCTTTAAAAAGAGAGAATTTCAGATAATAAGCCTCTTCGAGGGGGAAACCTCCTTATACACCACATAAATTTTCCAATACAAGATGATTCCAAATGAAAATGTCGCCTTGGTATATATAGGAGACTAGGAGGTACAATTACAACTAATGGACCCAAGCCACATAAATAAAATAACATTACTAATGTAATATGCCCCAATTAAGGGGTAACATGCCACTATTTAGTGCTTAACATGCCCCTCCCCTCCAAACAAGTGTTTTCTGCAACGCTTAAGTAATTATGGATGCTTCTGTATAAAAGACTCATCTTCCCAAGTGGAATATTCATCAGGTAGTTTCCTCTACTTAATGAGATACTCTGAAATGGATCTATTCCTTTGCTGGTGAATTCTTTTGTTAGTGATAGATTTAGAATCCAATATTATTTTTCCTTCCTTTTCAAGTTCTGGAAATATAGTTTGAACTGGGATCCTATCACCTATAACCTTCTTTAAGCATGAAACATGGAAAACTGGGTGTACTCATGAAGATGTAGGTAACTCCAATTTGTATGCCACAATACCAATATTTTGCAACACCTTATAAGGGACATAGTACTTTGGTGATGATTTATTATCCTTATTAGCTTTCTTGAGGGACATCTATTTGTATGGTTGTAGTCTTAAAAATACCCAATCCCCTACTTCAAAACTTCTTTCACTACGATGTTGATATGCTTATTGGTTCATGCAATTTTGTGTCATGGTCAGGTTGTCCTTTAAGAGTTGGAGAACTTGGTATTGATGCTCGATGTGATCTTCCACTGCTTGAACCTTAGATTTTTATTTTAGAGAAGAAGTGATGGAAGGTGGGTGGTATCCATAGAGCTCCATAAATGGAGTCATTTTTGTTGTAGTATGGAAGGAAGTGTTATACCACCATTCTACCAAGGGTAACCATTTGAACCATTGTGTTTGTTTACCAGAGGCAAAGCAACGAAGTCAGCCTTCCAAAAATTTGTTCACTATCTCAGTTTTTCCATCATATTAAGGATGATAAGATGACCTATGAGCTAATTGAGTACCCAAACAAGAAAACAATTATGTTAAAAAATGTCTAGTGAAGATGGGATCTCTGTCACTTACAATAATATTTGGGCTTCCATGTAGCTTTTGAACTATATCCATGAATGAAGTGGCAACTGTACTGGCTTTATAAATATGTGAGAGTGCACAAAAGTGTGCGTACTTGGTCATTCTATCAACAATCACCATGATGACACTCTTTCCTTCAAACTTCAATAACCCTATGATGAAATCCATGGAAACCTCCTCCTAGCACTGACTTGGGATGGCTAATGGTTGTAAAATAACTGGGGTCTTAATTGTTTCCACCCTATTTTGTTGGCCAACCAAACATTATGCCACAAACCTTTGAACATCAGTTTTAAGGCCATTCCAAAAAAAATCCTTCTTGACCCTATGGTAGGTTTTCAAAAATCCTGAATGTCCTCCTATCAGAGAGGTGTGCAATACCAAAAGTACCTTTTGTTTGAGTTGGGTGTTCTTACATAAATATAAGCAATCTTTGTACCATAGTGAATCATTTTTCCATGTAAATGTATTTGATGGACTGGAATCCTGTTGCAACCATAGAACAAGAGTCCACGTGTTTTCGTCATTCTTCCATTCATCCCTTACTTCTATTATCCAATTGGGTTGGATGATCTAGATAGAATAGAGAAAGGCCTTAACATCTTCATCCTTTCTTGAGAGTGCATCTGCCACAACATTTTTCTTCCCTTTTTTGTAGATGATTTAAAAATTATAACCCAATATCTTGGTCACCCATTTTTCTTGTTCTTCTGAAGATAGTCTTTGTTCCAAGAAGTATTTAAGAATATCATGATCTGTTCTGACCTTGAAGTGCCTACCTATTAGGTAAGGGCATCATTTCTTCAATGCATGTAGTATTGCCATCATTTCCTTCTCATAAATGGGTTTTTGTAAGTCCTTTCCCTTGAGTGGCTTACTTTCAAAAGCAAGGGTCCTTCCTTCTTTCATTAGAACAACACCAATGTCATTTCATGAGGCATCACATTCCACAATAAAGGTTTTTGTGAAGTCTGGTGTGTTCAAGACAAGATCTTTGCACATCACCTCTTTAAGTTGTTCAAAAGCTTGAGTTTCCTCTGGAGTCCATGAAAATGCATCATTCTTAATTAATGTCATTAAAGGTGTTGCTATTCTTCCATAGTTCTGAAAAAACTTGTTGTAGTAACCCGTCAAACCCAAAAATCCTCTAATATTCTTCAATGTTTTGGGAATCGTCCAGTCCATCATGGCCTTAATCTTTTTAGGGTGTACCTTGATGCCTTCATGAGATACAATATGAACCAAATACTCTACCTCCTTCACCCCAAAGAAACATTTGGATGGTTTGGCATATAGCTGTTTCTCCTTTAGTAGTTGTAGATCCTTGTCAACATGTCACACATGATCCTCCCAAGACTTGTTATAGATTAGTATATCATAAAAAAATAGTAACAAAAATTTTCAAAGGAGGGGATTGAAAATGGAATTCATTAACCCTTGGACTGTGGAAGGTGCATTCGTAAGGCCAAAAGATGTGACCAAAAACTCATAATGGCCTTCATGAGTTCAAAATGTTATTTTGGGGATATCTTCTTCCTTCATTCTAATTTGATGATACCCTAAACGAGAATCCAACTTTGTGAAATAGATTGCTCCATGCATTTCATCTAAAAATTCATCAATGACGTGAATGGGAAAATTATCTTTAATAGTGATCTTGTGGAGCTCTCTATAATCTCGGCACATATGCCATGAGCCCTCTTTCTTGAGTACCATTACCACTGGTGCACAGTAAGAACTTTGGCTAGGTCTAATAATGCCAACCTCTACATTTATTCAACCATACTCTCAATTTCACTCTTCTGGGCATAAGGGTAATTGTAAGGCCTGATGTTAGGAGGAACACTCCCAGGAATTAGGTGAATAGCATGATCATGATTTCAAGTGGGTGAAAGACCTCTGGGAATATCTTCAAATACTTTGGAATTCTTATCAATGATCCCTTGGATATCTAGGGGAATAGATGGCTTAGATTTTTGAACATCTAGTGAGCATAGTTGTACAATTACACCCTGATGCCCCTTTTTCAATAATTTTGTCATGCCATTAGAGCTTATCACCTTACTGTGTTTCCCTATGATACTTCTTAACTCAATTTCTTTTCCTTCTAATGAAATTTTTTTGAAAATTAAAAGACATTGTTCTCAATGATTTTAACCATTGGACTTCTAGTAAAACATCAACACCACCCATGGGTATATAAATCATTGGATTATTCATTACATATTCCCCCATAGTAAGATTGATCTTATGGAATTTTCCTGAGCAATTGATAGTTCCTCCATATCCAATCATTAATTGAAACTTTGGCGTTGGATATATACAACAATGGAGATCTTTGGCTAATTTATAGTGAATGCAATTATGAGTACTACCTTAATCAATTAGGACTATTACCTTTTTATTTTTGATATATCCTTCAATCTTGAGGGTTTGAGGGGTGTTAATTCCAGCTAATGCATTACATGATATTGTGGGAGTCAACTCTTGAGAAGAAATATCTTCCACATTTTCATCTTGAGATGGTTCTTGTTCTTGTTCTTTTTCTTCTTCCTCTTCATAATCTATGTAGAATAATTTCTTCTCACCACACTTATGTCCCTTACTGTACTTGTTGTCACAATTAAAGCATAAACCTTTTGATTAGTTTCCTCCAATTTTTGAGGTGTCAACCTTGTAGGTTGATGTGTTTTAGAATAAGGAACATTATTTTCTCGATAGATGTTAGGAGTGATCCTTTTAGTAGCCATAGCCATATTTTTACTTTCAACATTTCTCGCCACCCTGAATGCATTCTCCAATGATTTGGTCCCAAAGGTGAACATCATGTTGAATTTTATCCTTTAAATTTTCTATGAATACATTAATAAGGTTCTTATCTGGAATAACCATTAACTTTATATTCAATCTTTGGAAGTTCTCAATTTGTTCCACAACTGAACCCTTTTGCTTGATATTTATCAATTGTCTAAAGAAGGTATTGCTCCCTGTATCCTCATAGTGTGATATCATTTCTTCCATGAAATTTGTCTAAGTGATAAGTGATTTGCGAGAACAAATCCATCGATACCACACAAATTGATTGGGTTCTAAATATAAAGAATAAATTCGTACCTTTTGTGTATGCAACACATCATGTAGATCAAAGAACAGCTACATCTGAAGTATCCATGTGATTGGATCCTTTCCATCAAACTTCCTCATATCGATCTTAGGAAAGTGGTTGGTCTTCAACCCAAAGTTGGAGTTTCTCCAGTCTTGATTCATCTTCCTTGTGTCCTCATCATGAATTTCATGGGATACATTTTCACTTTCAGGTGGCATCTCTATTAGGAAAATTTTCAATCCTTCCATGATCTCCCTTTTTAAACCATCCATCTTAGTGTCCATTATTGCCTCCAACTTATCTTAAGTTGAATCCATCATCCCTTGTAGTTTATCTTTTGTTATTGTCTTCTTTTGTAAATCATTTATGCCCCTACGCATTTCTTCACCTTCATCAAAAGTCCTAGTAGGACTGTCTGGAGGCTTATTTGGTGTAGAAGTTCCCTTTTTTGGTGGCATGTTGGCCAAGTATCACTTTTAAACCTTGATTTCAAGGTGGTTATACTAGACGATCTTTCTTCTGTTGTATCTCTAAAATTTCGACCCTTCTGGGTCTGAAAAAATATTTTTGTAGTTCTTTGATATGTTTTCTCTGGAATTCCACAGGTTTGATCAAAATTTGATGTGCCAAGTGGAAGCTATGGTAACTTCCCCACACCTTGCTGATTTTTTTCCCTTCGAGGAGAGTGTACTTGTAAAGTGTTCCAAGAGAACAATATCTAATATTTTATTTTGAAAATTTTACTAGAAATACTACAGACTTTTCACTATCCAATGCAATGGGTCTCACTTAATTTGGATACTTACTGAAAAATATATCACTGTTTTACCCAGAAGACCTGTTTGAGACTAGTTAATATGACTAGTCGGATACCCTATCTTACACAGAATGTATCTACAAAAGTAGGATGAACCAGAAGATGAAATTTTTATCAAAGCTACCTTGATAATTTCTGTGAATATCCTCCTAGTTTCAGGGTCTTAAACATTAAAAAAACAAATTATAGTGAAAATTTTGTGACAACTAAATTCAGAATGATTCTAGAACCCTATCTTACACAAACTCTATCTCTGAAAGTGTAAGACCTAAGAAGATGAAAATTGAACCACATACCTTTATCCATCTAATAAATATCCTCCAAGTGATTCCATCTGAAACATCGTAGAAAAAATGTTATAGAAAAAATTCCAAGCTGTCTCATATGCTGCAGAGAAGCCCGAAGACCTTGAGTTCTGATACCAAATGTTAAGAACCAAATATCAAAATAACATTAAAAAATCCGCAGACTAAGTACTCAATGCCTTGAAAAAGAGATAGTTTCAAATAATAAGCCTCTTCGAGTTGGAAACCTCCTTATAAACCACATATATTTCCCAATGCAAGATGATTCCAAATGAAAAGGTCTCCTTGGTATATATAGGAGACTAGGAGGTACAATTACAACTAATGGACCCAAGATGACATAAATAAAATAACATTACTAATGTAATATGCCCCAATTAAGGGGTAATGTGACACTATTTAGGGCTTAACAAGAACACAGTCTAGAATCCATAGACTAATTATCGATAATATTAACCACCCAAAATCAAATGTTTATAACTATAACTAGATCATAGTCTAAAATCCATAGACTAACTATCAATAATGTTATTAACAATCTAATATCAAAGGTTCATAGCCATAACAAAATATGGTTATTAACATATTACCTCTAACTTCAGTATATATAAATAACAATAAATAGTATGAGTTCACCTATTACATAGGTTATGAAGTGGATTGTTAACCCTATAGTTATCTTTCCCAAGCCTTCAAGGGCTTCGCCCATTACCATGACTATGTTGAGATGGCATGGTCATACTCTATCACATCACTTTGAATCTTGGGTTAACTTAGTGTCACTAATGTTATAGTTCAAATAGAATCCATTTAAAAACCATTACTAATCCATAAGCTTCCACGTCGTGGTGCTACTTAATCTCATTATCATTTCTTCTCCTAATCTCATACATATACCTTACTACATATTGTAAAGTGAGCTCTCTATCATACCATGTATCCATTTTTATATTATTCGGTGGGTACTGGGGTTATTTCCCGCTCTGTCAACTTAGGGTTTCATATATTTTACAAGTCATTTTTTTACAGTGTATCATCGAACCATGGAGGAATAGTAGACTATGGAGACACTGGTGAGAACATCATGGCTTTTACAATTGTTTATCTTATAATCAAATTTATTTAGTTTTAGATTTATTTTCACAGGTGGTTCTAATTCTTGTTTCTATGGTTATTTACAAGTTTTCCCTTCCTTCGA
>JASDQU010011942.1:81042-94538 GCA_032191745.1 Picea mariana
CTAACTTTGTGCTATCTTGTTCCCTCACATCCCACATACTTGGGAGTAGGGTTTCACTTGTCCTCATGGACAATATTTACTCTGGTGTTTTTTATCCCTTTTCACTCATTCATGGAATAATGATTTACTCTTTATAACTGGATTCTCTAATCAGTTGGTTTCTAGTTAAATAAACTAAATTTAAAAATAATACTTAAAAAAAATATTCATCATCATCAATGTTTATGATGATACAATTTTCACATAAGTCTTTTTCCAAAATTTTAATAACATAAACCATCAAAAAAAATTATTTAGATGTTTATAAATGGAGGGACATCATATCCTCTCCACCTTGAACTACACATTGTCCTCAATGTTCCAATCTAAGCATGACATCTCTGGAACATGAATGAATATGGATTTCTCATGGCTTCTTCCATTTCCCAAGTAGCCTCCTCAAGACTAAAGTGTCTCCATTGCACTTTAATCTGGTTGATGTCTTGGTTATGTAACATATCTCCTTCATGTCGAGAATATGTAGTGGTTCCACCTGAATCTTGCCTTATGGTTTGACCTAAATCATGTTCCAATTTACAATATGAGTTACATCATGTACATATTTTTCTAACAATGAAACATGAAACACATTGTGAACTCTTAAATTGGTTGGTAGTACAAGTTCGCCCCTCTCTAGAAAGCACTTGAAATGGCCCACAATATTTTCGTGCCAACTTCGCACTCTTTCTCAATTTTATTGAACTTTTTTTGGGTTTGACTTTAAGATAAATGTGATCCCCTATATTGAACTATGCATGTGTTATTTTCTAGATTTCAAAAATCTTTTGTCTGTCTTGTGCACTTTTCAAACTCTATTTTTTCTTTCTGAAAAATTGTTTCAATATGATTTAGCATATATGAACCTAAAATAATACGATCAACTGGGCTATCCCAACTAACAGGTCTTCGACACTTCCTGCCATACATCACCTCAAAGGGACTCATATTTAGGGAAGCACAATAACCATTTTTTGGCGTGGAATTGGATACTGGGGTTCTCGGAGGTTACCAACAAAGGTATCGATGTAGTCTAGTTACATTGGCATATTCAACCTTACGCAAGGGAAGGAGGTCTCACCTGAAGCGCATCCGATACTTTGTGTGAAAAAGTGAGTTAGAGAAGACGCATCATCAAATTTAGCACATCATAACACAGTTCCATACTTATATGTAAAGAAATCACATAATCAAAATCCTTAGATCGATAAAGACAATGAACATTATGTGTTGTGCAACGTTAAATTAAATGCATACATTACAGAATTTGCTAAACAATAATGCAATTAGTAAATACATAGCACACGATGGATTATGCAAGAAAGAGCACATATATTCATCCTCATAATTATACAAAAAAGTTTGTATGTCCAAATACCCGTTTCTCTATTATTATATCTTAGACTAATTAATGTAGGGAAGGTATTTCATATCGCAGCTTACACAACATAACCAGAATTGGTTGTTCGCTTGGCAAATAGATCCTAGAAAAGTAATCTCATATAGACTAATACAACATTATATTATCAGTAAAATAGTACAAAAAAACACATGTGAATTCTAAAATCCCAACCCTTTCCCATTACATTTTCCCCAATTTATATAATTTTCTTGGTTGTTTCTTGATTCCGCTTGTAACATCCCCAACCACCAACAAGCCAGGGAATGCTACCACACGGAAATACATACATACATACATCTAACATGCATTGTAATCGAATTAAAACACATAACATAATAATCACATAATTACTACTACCATACAAAATCAATGGAATTAGCAGCAATTCATACATGCAACGGAATACATGAAAACATACAAGCATCACAAAACATGCATAAAATACATAATTAAGCATAGCAATGATACTTATCTTTTATCTGGAGTAAATCCACCAACTGCGTACAGACCTTCCACGAACCTCTCAGCCTTAGACCACACTTCTCATCACTCTCATCAGTAGGTCACCCCCAAGCTAGGACTAAGCTCCACCAGGCAAGAAAATATTAGGCTAGGCAAGGTCAATAGGAAGGAACACAATTTATGTGGAAGGATTCTTTCCTAGGAGCGTTCTTACACCCACTACTCATGGACTCTCACTCCCCACATGCTTGTCCCACCCCAGGAGTATACACCTTCACTGTCACAGTCCATAGGATGCTTCACCTCCCTTGCCTTGGGCTTCAGAAACAGGTCGAAGAGGAATTCTTGAAGCTTTATAGTTGGTGTTGGACTCTCTCTAGGAGAAAACCACTTCCCAGCAAACTCTCTCACCTAGAGAGAGATTCCCATAGGCCTAACAACCTGCCTCTTCAACTTCATTCCCACACAAGGAGGACAACATCAAGGCTCAACAAGGAATAGACAACAACAGCAAGCCACACTCAACTAAAGGACTGCATAGCCACAACAACCAACATCTATGACATACACGGCACAAACAAGTATGGGATACTCGGGCTTCACAGAAGACGCAGATCATTCCATAGTTATCCCTGGGTTCACAAGACACATAGGTCAGTTTTCCCCTTCCTGTGAGTGGTTTCTCGGTGATCGTGGATGTATAGAGGTTGGTGACAGAGACCAACAATTTCAAACGGAGAATGGGAAAATTGCAACACAAACAACCTTTAATCTGCGTGGTTATGAAGATGCAGACGCAAAGCTGAAAATTGGTTCTGGTAGAGGATGGAAGAATGGCCAGGGAACTCAGGCGAAGGATTACAGAATGGGGAGTCAACCCCCAACACAAGCTAACTCTTGGGTTTTAGTTGCATGAGCCTAGGTGAAAACCTGTTTTCCTGGAGCTGCATGCATTCCACTTCTCATACGTTCCTTTTCTAGGAACTTAGAACAACACTTGGTCAATTTTCTACATTATCCTTTTAGGAAATAATAATAAATTATTATCCCCTTTAGAGGTAATCCCCCTAGCTTATCCCCTAGGCCCAAACCTTCAACCCCCTTTCCCTTACCCATCCTTTTGGAAGCTTAGTCCCCCATCACTCTTTCTTCATGGTCGATCTGCATGCAACAATGTTAATATATTAACAAAGTGCATAATTACATGTACAAAAACATGCTCCTGGCCTTTAACACATAGGCTCTCCAACCTACTTACACATAAGCTTACCAGCTTGCAATTGCTCATCTCACCAGCCTATAAACATGATTACAATTCATAATATAACTGGGGCATGTCCTTGGGGTATTACAATCCCCTCCCCTTATTTTTGGACTGTCCTCAGTGCAGCTCTTTACACATCAGCAAGATTTCCAAAATCTGCAAACATATGCGGCTACTCTACCGGCATAGCATATTCATGTTCACATGTTGTGTCCTCAGGATCGTACTAGGTCCACTAGACCTTTACAAGCCCTATGGCTCGATTCAGAATTTGTTTTCTCTTCCGGTCCAATATGCGCACATGATGCACTTACAAGATGCCTTCTTGCTCCACCTGAATCACATTCCAATCGATTACATGATTAGCATCAGGTATATATTTCTTAATCAATGAAATATGAAACACATTATGTACAGTCATGGATGCAGGAAATGCAAGTATGTATGCAACTGGCCCAATCCTTTCTAGGATTTCAAATGGCCCACAAAATCTGGCTGCCAACTTCGAACAGTTTCCCAGCCTTAGGGAACTTTTGTTGGCTTTTAATTTCAAGAAAACATGATCACCCACTTTAAATTCCCTGTGGGTTCTGTTCTTATCAGCATAAATCTTCTGCTTGTCTTGTCCAACCTTTAAATTCTGCTTAATTTTTAGCATTTTCTCTTCCATTTCCTTGAGCAACTCTGGCCCAGCCACTGCTCTATCAGCTAGATTATCCCAACTTACTGGAGTATTGCACTTTCTACCATAAAGTGCTTCAAATGGGATCATCTTCAATGATGCTTGATACCCATTGTTGTAGGCGAATTATACCAAGTGTAGGTAGTCTTCCCATTTATATGTTTTGTCCATCACATACATCCTTAGCATATCTTCTATCACTTGGCTCACCCTCTCTGTCTTCCCATCAGACTCATGATGATAAGCAGTGTTGAAGTTCAGATTTGTTATGAATCCTTTGAACAACCCCTTCCATAACTTTGAGGTAAATTTCGGGTCCCTGTCAGACACAATTCTCTTGGGAATACCATGCAATTGTGTTATTTCCCTCACAAAAATATTGACAACATTAGCTTCCTTGTGTGTATTCTTTAGTGGAATAAAATGGGCATCTTTCATAAGCTTGTCCACCACCACCATGATTGAATCATGTTGCTTGTTGGTTCTGGGCAATCTTGTGATGAAATCTATTCTCACTACCTCCCACTTCCACTCAGGAATGGGTAAAGGTTGCAACAACCCTGTTGGGTGCCTATGCTCATCTTTAACCTTCTAGAACTCCATACATCTAGCGATGTAATATTCAATTTATTTCTTCATACCTGTCCAAAAGTAATGGCTCTTAACTGTTGCCATAGTTTTCTAATATCCAGGGTGCCCTGCATAAGTCACATTATGAATTTCATTCAAAATCATAAGTTTCAAGTCTTGGACATTAGGTACATAAATTTTGTTCTTGTATAGAAGTGTTCCATTGGCTTCCAATTTATAATTTTCCACTTTCTATGGCATCTCACCTTGTTGTAGATTTGTTACCATATCCCTGTACTGCAAATCTACATTTGTAGCCTCTGAAATTCTACCTTTAATATCAGTTTGGTATATGCTAATGGTTGTAGCATGTAATTCATGCACTCTCATGCTGAGTGCATCAACCACTTTGTTCTCTTTTCCTTTGGTATTCTTGATATCAAAGTCATACTCACAAAGGAACTCCGACCACCTACTCTGGCTAGCATTCAAGGTTGGCTAATCAAACAAATACTTCAGGCCGTTATGATCTATTCTCAGTTCAAACCTTTTTCCCATGAGGTAATGCCTTCATTTATTCAGAGCATGAATGATAGCTGCCAACTCAAAATCATGAGTGGCATATTTATTTTCATGCTCTTTCATATTCTTGGACTCATAACAAATTATGAACCCATTCTGACTGCGGACTCCTCCCAGTCCTTCTTTGCATGCATATGTACACACTACAAAGTCTACATTTGGGTCTGCAATCCTTAGGATTTGAGCACTAGTTAACAACTCCTTCAATCACTGGAATATTTTCTCACAATCTTCTGTCCACTGAAACTTCTTATCCTTCATTTGAAAGGAAGTGATGGGGTGAGATATCCTTGAGAATCCTGTAATGAACCTTCTGTAATATCTAGCTAGACCCATAAAGGATCTGACTTCTATCACATTCTTAGGCGCTAACCATTCTCTA
This sequence comes from Picea mariana, assembly GCA_032191745.1. Classification (NCBI taxonomy): domain Eukaryota; kingdom Viridiplantae; phylum Streptophyta; class Pinopsida; order Pinales; family Pinaceae; genus Picea; species Picea mariana. The sequence continues at coordinate 86,423 of JASDQU010011942.1, forward strand.
ATGGCTTGTATCTTCTTAGGATCCCCAGTTATCACATCTTTTGAAATGATATGCCCCAAATAATGAATATGCTTTTCATCAAATGAGCACTTGCTCAATTTGGCATAAAGATGGTGCTCTCTTAACACTTGCAGCACCATCTTCAGATGTTGTTCATGCTCTTCCTCCGACTTGGAATACACTAGGATTTCATCCAAAAAGACTATGGAAAACTTATCCAGGTAGTCCTTGAATACACCATTCATTAAACACATAAAAACAACTGGTGCATTTGACAACCCAAATGGAACCACAATGAATTCATAGTGACCATACCTTGTTTTGAAGGTGGTATTACATATGTCTTCATCCTTTATTCTTACCTGGTGATATCCTAATCTAAGATCCATTTTTGAAAATATCTTATCATCCTTCAACTAGTCAAAGAGATCATCGATCCACGACAGAGGATACTAGTTCTTAAAAGTCACTTTGTTTAACTGTCTAAAATCAATGCACAATCTCAACATTCCATCCTTCTTCTTCACGAATAGGACCGGGCCACCCCAAGGTGACACAATTAGGTGTATATACCCCTTATTCAATAACTCTTCAAGCTGCAACTGCAGTTCTTTCATCTCTGGCGTACTCATTCTGTAAGGAGCTTTCGACACTGGAGCTACTCCAGGCATCAAGTTTATAGAGAATTCAATTACTCTTTTCAGGGGTAGTCCTGGTACCTCCTGTAATACATCCTCAAACTCCTTTAATACCGCATGGTATTCTATATTTGAGACCTCATTCTTAGATGCTTCCTAAACATGGGTTGCAAATAATTGATAGCCCTTCCTGTAGCACTTCTTAAGTTGCATTGTTGAGATTTCTCTAACAGCAATTTCTCTGGGAATTCCTTGGACTATCCTCTGATTCCCTTCCTCATCCAGGCAAGTGACTGCCTTGTTACGACAATCTAATATGGTGTGATGTTGGTCCAACCAGACCATACCAATTAGGAAATCATAAGAACCTAAAGGCAAGATATTCAAGTTTGCCTTAGTACTTAGTCCGTTCATGTACACTGGACATGATTTAACTAATTTTGTAACCTTTCTCTTGGTTCCTATAGCCAGCTGCACTAACCAATATTTTCCATGATTGCTTCTTGGTAAATGAAAACTTTCCACCATTCTAGGATCTACATAACTATGACTAGCTCCTGAGTCTATTAAAATAGTAAAGGCATGGTTGTTAATCATACCTTCCACTTCAACCATGTGCGACTGATATGTTGTTTGCTTGTTTTCCAGGGCTTCATAGATCCTTGGTATTCTACTGCCCATGTCCTCCATTGTTTCAGCCTGCTAAACATTGTGGACAACTCTCACTTTGTCATTTCTATGGGGGCAATCTATGTACCTATGGTTTCCTTTACAACCCCAACATTCCATAAGTGGTTGTGTTATCATTTTCCCACCCACTTTAGCCTTCCTGGGCTCTCTAAAAGATGGCTTTCCTTGAGGAATGTTTCTAAAAAAGGGTGGCTTAGCTCCCTTCTTCCTCTGATCTATCTTGAAATTGTTCCTGTCTTTCCAAGCCTTCCAAAAAGTAGACTTTTCATTTTGTTTCTCATTCAATCATTTTTGTCTCCTTATAGTTTCTTCCATAGTGTTAGGGTCATCATACTGGATCTTGTCACCGATGGAAGGTGGCAGCCCACTTAGACACCTTTGAATTTTGACAGTCTCATCTTTGTTGAACAGAACATACTTCAACAACTCCAAGAACCTTCGTTTGTATTCATCAATGGACATGCTACTCAGCTTGAGTTCAAAGAAATCTTTCATCTTTCTGTCATAGTATCTTTTAGTCAAGGATTTATTTTCAAAATACTTATTGAATTCTTTACGAGTAACATCTTTCTCTCTAATGTGTTGCACCTACACCTGTTGATCCCACCACATGGATGCTTTGCCTTTTAGTTGATACATTACAATTATTCCTTCGACATGAGAGGAATAATTCTGAAGTTGGAAATATTTCCTCATGCCAAGCAACCATGTTTCAGCATCTTCCTCCTTCTTGTGTTCTCCATCAAACGTAGGAGGCTTAATCTTGTTCATTTCTCCCTTTAGCTCATCCACTCCAGATCTCCTATGTTTTCTAGTAGGAAATGGGCTTGAAATACTACGTGCTTCCTTATTGGAATGTTTCATGGAGTGATGATGATGCCTGCTAATGCTTCGCTGTCTTCTTTTCTTCTCAGGGGGTCCACAACTCCCTATTTTTCTTGAATCACCCTCCTTATCCAACTCATTTTTTATCCTTTCCAGGATTTGCATCAACTTTAGGTTGAATTCACCTTGTTTTTCCTTAGCTTTCATAATCTTCCTACTATCTTCTCGGTGAGTTTGGGCATCTTTCTGCAATCTTTCAATGATTTTTATCATACGCCCTTCCTTATCTATCTCTTCTCCATGCCCATTGGAGTTTGAGCCTTCTACTCCCAAATGGACATCCATCCCTTTATCTTCATTCTCTGAGTTGGAAGAATTATGTGCCTCCTCCATTCCTCTACACTTAGTGTCAATTCTCTTTGGTCCTGACACTCATTGAACTCTGCAAACACAATGTGCATACAACCGTAATTTGACAGGCCATCATTCCTTAACAAATCCCACAGAATTCATAAACCGAATCCGATTATAGAAAACGTTCTGATTTCATGAATTTTTCCGAGCTCTGCTCGATTGTGTGATAATTTCAGGCCTTACTCATTTTATCTTAGCCCCAACCTCTGCGACCAGGAGCTGTGACCAAGTGCTATATTAATAGGCACTTAATCAGGACTTCGGGTTATGAAGTCTTCATAATACATCACCATAGACTCTCGGAGTTCCGAATTAACAAACTCGTGAAGTAGGGTGGATCAATAGTCCATGTCTACCTAGCATCCAACGGATGACACTCGTTGTGGAACTTCTATCATTGAAGCTTCGAGACTTTGGGGCTTTGAGACTTCATAGCTTTGGAACTTTGAGTTCTGGAAGCTTTCACGCTTGCTTCCTTCCAATCTCAGGACTTCCGAACTTCTGACTTCTGAACTTCCAACTTCTCTATCCTTCGAGCCCACATAGTATAGTTGTCACCAACTAAGGCGATGGCACATGATACGCATAGGAAGGTCCACGTCACCCAGGAGACGTCATTCGGCCCCACCACATTTACCCTTTTACTTCAAAACTTTAGGTTTCGGGAGTTTGTGCATAAGCACATTCTCCTTTTTTTGGTTGTCGTAGTTTCGAACACTCCCTGGATAATCGATAGTCCTTATCCTTCCTCCCACCTATGTTTGAGATTCACTTCGCGATTCCTTTATTCGGGAGTGTTCACCTCTCTTCACTTCCAATATTTTGATTTTGTGAATTCCGAAGGGTTCTCGCGACTAACCTGTGCGTGACTTCTCAAGATCTAACGATCAAGAAAAGCTTCGGATTTCATAATTTTGTGCCTCGGCGTGCCCCGCTTCTCTCGATTGTCGGACTCCGAAAGGCTTCAAGGATAATCATTCTGTAACTTCTCAAGATCTGACGGTCGTAAAAGGATTTCCCTTTCTTCCAAACCGATCCTATGGCCCACTTTACTCTGCGGTCCAATACCACTTATGTCATGGTTTTATGACACCGCTACTCCTCCTGATCTTCATAGCACGGTTGTTAGGGACCTAACCCTTCACGTATGTAGAACAATATATTCGAATGTAATAAAGGTTAATATTAATAAGGCCTTGCAATAAAGTAGAATAAGTCGAATGTAAGAAGACCTAATAGAAGCTTCCGCTTCTAGAAGGATCTTCCTCTAGATGGTTCTTTTGATAGACATATTTAGTATAAATAGGAGTTGAGGGTATGAGAACCCTAGCTTGGATATTATTGTAATAGAGTTATGCTCGACTGGAGGTTTTCCCCTCGAAGAGGCCTATGAACATTTCTCTCAGAATCAAAGTGTTGTTTCTGGTGTTATTTTGATATCATTTCAGTGTTATTGTGGTGTTTTTCTGGTTATATTGTTATTTATTTGTCATTTCTAGTATTTTATTTTTGTTCTGCATACTTTTTATATCTGGAATATTACAAGTGGTATCAGAGCACTTTCCTCGGCAGAAAATTATGGGTTAATTTTTTTCAGGGTAGAGATGTATTCCAGCGTCTTTAAGCTACAGAGATCTATCGTTAAGAGCATAAACCCACGGTTGATGGATTCATACACGCGGGAAATACAAGTGGTTCTTAAGTGCACATTTGTTGGCCACCCTTGTAACCCCTGTTGGTACCCCTTCGAGTGGTAGCGCATCAGATAGCACTTGTATATGGATCGGCCTAGATTTCCTGAAGCCCTCTTTAGATACACCGATCGACCGCCTGACTGCTATAGTGTCACCGAGAAAAGCACTTGAGAAGATACTCTCTAGTACCTGGGTAGTTGGGTAGTACGACTAAGGGCACGGTCTAGCCTCCTTAGTTGGTGCCCTAATATATTGGGATGAGTACTACTGTTGGACCCCACACATATATTAGAGAGTTATAGCACAAGGCACTCCCTTATTTGTAGAACCCTTGAATACCTAACTCTTGGGAACATAAACAAAACATAAAAAAAACAATATCTACTATGACACAACTTTGTTTGGGTTGCCAAATCACTACACATTTATTCCTGGTTAAGAATTTGGGAATTTCATCACTGCAGTATTCTTCAGACCAGAGTATAACTCCACAGGTGTAGAAAAAAAAAACGAGTCTGGAAATTTTTGCACCATTATTTCAGACCTATTCCATTGGATTTATCTCTTCTCCCTTATCACATTCATACCTATCATTTTTCAACAAAATTTTTGACCCTGCCCACCCCTTTTCTGTTCCCTCGTCATCATCGCCCATACACGTACCCAAGACTTGGAAGCTCACTTCAATACCTTGCAATCTAATTTCACAGAGACCCAACAAGAAGTGAGATAGCTCAGTGAAAATATTTCCACCATCAATCAAAGCATGCACTCCTCCATCGCCGCATCAATCACCGAACTCAAAGAAAACCTCAAACAAGACATGACTACCTAGCTTGAATCTGTCATTTCGATGATCTGCACCAAGCTGCATATCCCTGCAGATCCCCCTTTATCTAACCCAACTTTGCATACCGAAGTTGAAACTTCCTCTCATTCCCATAATTTTCAGCCCCATCACTTTCAGTGTGACCTACGCCTTCCGAGGGTGGATGTGACCAAATTTGATGGTTCAGATCCCACTGGTTGGGTAACTCAAATGGAACATTATTTCTCTTTGTACGACAATAAAGATGATTTGGCCAAACTCCAGTATCCGGTTCTCCATCTAGATCAAGAACGTTGGCAATGGTGGCAATGGATAAAAACTTCTCGTCAAGGTTATATTACTTGGACACACTGTGTGGCAGAGCTTTATGAGCGCTTTGACACTGACACCAACCATTTAGGCCATTTGACAAAGTTGAAACAATATGGAACAGTGGGAAGACTTTATATCTTCTTTTGAGTGACTGGCTTTTCGTATAGAGGGCATGTCTAATGCATTTTTCCGAGAATGTTTTATCAGTGGCCTCAAGGATGATATTCATTCCCATGTCCTCATGGCTTGGCCTTAGAGTTGGGTGGAGGCTACTAAAAGAGCTAAGGAAGCACAAAAAGATGTCTCTTCTCAAAATTGGAAACCCCCATTTATTCCTTGCACTAAACCATTAAATCCAACTACTCCTTATGCTCCACTAAAGATCCAAAAATTGACAAGGGCTCAAATGGCTGAACGCCAACACAAAGGCCTTTGTTATAATTGTGTTGAAAAATATTTTTCGGGCCATAAGTGTAAGGAACGAAATATTTTTATGGCCATCTCGGAGGATATTTCGGAAGAGGATGTTGAAACTCCCCCTATGTCCGATTCACCTGAACCCACTAACATAACCCCTCCCTCAGACCCTCCCGAAGTAGAACTGGTCATTTCCCTAAATGCTCTCACTGGCTTCTCTACCCCCCAAATCCTCAAGCTAATTAGTTACATCAAGAATAGGAAGGTCATCGTTCTTGTTGATAGTGGAAGCACCCATAATTTTATTCATTGCCGCATTGCCCAAGAAACCCATTGTTATATTCATGCAGTCAATAATTTCCAAATCATGATTTCCAATGGTGGCTCCATGAAATGTGGAGGGCATTGTGAAAATTTTTGTCTCCAAATTGGTGAATACCACCTGAAATATCATATGTTTGATATCTACATGGGCAGTTGTGACATTGTGTTGGGTGCAGACTGGCTAAGGAATTTGGGTCACATTCTCATGGATTTTAAGGAATTAACCATGAAATTCCAACAATATGAGTTCCAAGGCATCACCGCTAGTTCACCTGAGATCATTAGTTCCCATCGCATGGAAAAGATGCTCAAAAAAGGCCATTCTGGCATTATTTCCTAACTCCATGCCATACAAGCAACTGAGACACCCTCTGTGTCGCAAGACCTCCAATCCATCCTCTCTAAACATCAACTGGTCTTTTCCACTCCCCAGGGACTCCCTCCTTCCCATGGTGTTCATGATAGTTCCATTCCCCTTGTACTAGGAATCCCTCCTCCCAATATTTGTTCCTATCACCACCCCTTTTCCCTAAAAGAATGAAATTGAGAAAATGGTTCAAGAACTACTTAACGTAGGCATTATCCACCCTAGTACAAGCCCCTACTCTTCTCTTGTGGTCATGGTCCTGAAGAAAGAAGGTTCTTGGCACATGTGTCCTGACTTCCGCGACCTCAACAAACTCACCATTAAAGACAAATTTCCCATTCCTATCATTGATGACCTCTTGGATGAATTGAGTGGTGCCCAGTTCTTTACTACACTTGATCTTCGTTCAGGCTACCACCATATATGTATGAAAGAGGTAGACATTCCTAATACTACCTTTAGAACTCATGAGGGCCACTATGACTTTTTGGTCATGCCCTTTGGCTTGTGTAATGCCCCCTCCACCTTCCAAATCCTCATGAACCATGTCTTTCATCCTTTAGTTTTCTTTGATGATATCCTCATCTATAGCAAAGCCTGGACAAACCATCTTTCTCATGTGGATCAAGTTCTCCATCTACTCTCTCAGCACGAACTTTTCGTGAAACAATCTAAATGTGATTTTGGCGCCTCAAAAGTCGAGTACTTGGCTCATCTTGTTGGCAAGGATGGTGTCAGGGTGGATCCTAAAAAGATTGAAGCTATGCAAGACTGGCCTCACCCAAAGACTCTCAAAATCTTACGTGGATTTCTGGGCTTAACAGGTTATTATTGCAAGTTTGTTAAGAATTATGGAAATATTGCGGCACCTCTCACTGCACTCCTTAAAAAGAATTCTTTCACATGGACTCTAGTAGCTACTCAGGCCTTTCAAACCTTGGAGATGGCCATGTGCACCACTCCAGTCCTAGCCCTTCCTGATTTCACAAAGACCTTTGTCCTGGAATGTGATGCTTTAGGGAAAGGAATTGACGTTTTCCTTATGCAAGAGGGTCGACCTTCAGCCTTTACCAACAAACAATTGTTTGAACGAAATTTGGGCAAATCAATCTATGAAAAGGAAATGTTGGTTATTCTACATGTCGTTGATCTGTGGGTCCCTTATCTGTTGGGGCAACGCTTCCAAATTAAGATAGATCATCAAAGCCTCGAGTATTTTCTGGAACAACGCATTTCCTCCCCAGAGAAACAAAAATGGGTGAATAATATCTTTGGATATGATTATGAGATCATTTACAAGAAAGACAAAGACAATGTGGTTGTGGATGCACTTTCCCGGAAATATGAAGATGAAGGATCCCTTTTTTCTATCTCCTTTATTATACCACATTGGCTCCAAGCCATTTTCCATGAATGGCTACACAATCCCAAAAGTTCGCATCTGATACAACAATTGCAGTCCAATTCTTCATTCCCCCTAGGGTACTCTTGGCTCCATGATGATCTTTGATACAAAGGCCATTTGTATTTAAGTAAATAGTCAAAACTTAAATCCACAGTACTTTCTGAGCTTCATGCTACACCCACAGTTGGGCACTCCGAGTTT
>JASDQU010011942.1:94743-112733 GCA_032191745.1 Picea mariana
CACACTACAACCGCTTTTGATTCCACCTGTTATTTGGAGGGATATCTCTATGGATTTTATTACAGGCTTACCTAAATCGGGAAATAAATCAGTCATCATGGTGGTAGTTGATCGCCTTTCCAAGTATGTGCATTTTTGTTCTCTTCAACACCCATTTATAGCATCCACCATGGCTCAAATTTTCATGGGTCAGGTCTTCAAGCTTCATGGCATGTCGCACTCTATTGTTTCTGATCGTGACCCAACTTTCAACAACAATTTTTGGCAAGAATTGTTCAAGCTTCAAGGCAACCAATTGAATCTCAGCACAGCTTATCATCCCTAGACTGATGGTCAAACTTAAGTTGTCAACAAGTGTTTGGAAACATACTTGAGGTGTTTTGCATCAGAAAATCAAAATTAGTGGGCTCAATTGTTACCCCTAAATGAATGGTTGTACAACACTTCATACCATATAGCTACCTGCATGACTCCTTTTGAGGCAGTATATAGACAAAAGACACCTTCAATTCTCTCATATTTACCGGGTGTCTCGAAGGTCCAGGCGGTTGAACAAATGCTTACATTTTGAGAGGCTGTTCTCCATAGCCTCAAAGAGAATTTGGTCATGGCCTAGAATCGCATGAAGCAACAAGCAAATCAAGGTTGCTTTGAACGTCAATTTACAGAAGGGGATCAGGTGTTTCTTCAACTGCAACCTTACAAGAAAAATTCCCTCAAGGCCGACCATTTTCAGAAGTTGGGGCCCAAATTTTATGGTCCTTATACCGTTCTCAAGCATGTGATACAAGTGGCCTATCAGTTATCTTTTCCCAGTCATTATAAGCTACATCTTGTTTTTCATGTTTCATGCTTAAAGAAGGTGATTAGAACTAAGTTTCAAACTCAAACCAACCTTCCCAAGTTGGACGAAGAAGAATCCATTTGGCTACAGCCACAAGAAGTTTTGGACCAGCGTGAGTGTTGCCTGCGTTAGAGAACCATCAAGGAAGTGTTAGTCCAGTGGAAATATACAACTCCAGAAGATTTCACTTCGGAACAAACTACCATTCTGCGGCAATTTCCACATCTCAAGCCTTGAGGACAAGGTTGTTTTTAAGGGGGAGGACATGTTAGGGACCTAACCCCTCACGTATGTAGAACAATATATTCAGATGTAATAAAGGTCAATATTAATAATGCCTTGCAATAAAGTAGAATAAGTTGAATGTAAGAAGACCTAATAGAAGATTCTACTTCTCGAAGGATCTTCCTCTAGATGGTTCTTTTGATATACATATTTAGTATAAATAGGAGTTGAGGGTATGAGAACCCTAGCTTGAATATTATTGTAACAGAGATCTACTCAACTGGAGGTTTCCCCCTCAAAGAGGCCTGTGAACATTGCTCTCAGAATCAAAGTGCTCTTTCTGGTGTTATTTTGATATCATTTCAGTGTTATTGAGGTGTTGTTCTAGTTATATTGTTATTTATCTGCCATTTCTAGTATTTTATTTATGTTCTGCATACTTTTTACATCTGGAATATTACAATGGACAAGGTAACTTCTTGGCACTCAGGAAGGTTCTGAGGTCCGAAATTAGTCCCTCCAACACAATTCCCACCTGAAACCTTGGTCCAAAGACCACTTATCCGACCCATCAAGGCTCAGCATTGAAACCTTGGCTCTGAAACCTCTTTGTAACATCCCCAGCCACCAACAGGCCAGGAAATGATACCACGCGGAAATACATACATACATACATCTACCATGCATTTTAATCAAATTAAAACACATAACACAATAATCACATAATTACTACTACCATATAGAATCAATGTAATTAACAACAATTCATACATGCAACGAAATACATGAAAACATACAAGCATCACAAAACATGCATAAAATACATAATTAAGCACAAAAATGATAATTATCTTTTATCTGGAGTAAATCCACCAACTGCGTGTAGACCTTCCACGAACCTCCCATCCTTAGACCACACTCCTCATCACTCTCAGCAGTAGGTCACCCCCGAGCTGGGACTAAGCTCCACCAAGCAAGTAAATCCTAGGTTAGGCAAGTTCAACAGGAAGACACATAGTTTATGAGGAAGGATTCTCTCCCATGAGCCTTCTTATGCCCACTACTCATGGACTCTCATTCCCTGCATGCCTGTCCCACCCTAGGAGTATACACCTTTACTATCACACGGTCCATCGGATGCTTCACCTCCCTTGCCTTGGTCTTCAGCAACAGTCCAGACCATAATTCTTAGAGATCCATAGCTGGTGTTGGACTCTCTCTAGGATAAAACCACTTCCCAACAAACTCTCTCACCTGGAGAGAGTTTCCCATGGGCCTGAAAACCTACCTCTTCAACTCTATTCCTACAAAAGGATCACAACAACAAGGCTCAACAAGGAACATACGATGGTATAAATCCACACTCAGCCAAGGGACTGCATGGACACAAGAGCCAACAACTATGAAACACACGACACAGACAAGTACGGGATGCTTGGGCTTCACAAAAGATGCGGATCAGTCCGCAGTTCTCCCTGGGTTGACAGGACACACAGGTCAGTTTTTCCCCCTTATCATGAGTGGTGTATCAGTGGCCACATTTGTACAGAGGTCGATGATAGAGACCAACGAGTTCAGAGAGATAATGGAAAACTTGCAGCACAAACAACTTTCACTGCACATGGTTATGAAGATGCAAACATAGAGCCAAAAATGGGTTCTGTTGGAGGATGGAAGAATGGCCAGCAAAATCAAGTGAAGGATGACATAATGGGGATCCAACCCCCAACACGAGTTGACTCTTGGGTTTTAGCTGCATGAGCCCAGGTCGACACCTGTCTTCCTGGAGCTGCATGCACTCCACTTCTCATATGTTCATTTTCCAGGAACTTAGGACAACACTTGGTCAATTCTCTACCTTAGCCTTTTAGTAAATAATAATAAATTATTATCCCCTTTAGAGGTAAGCCCCCTAGCTTAGCCCCTAGGCCCAAAGCTTTAGCCCCATTTCCCTTACCCAACCTTGTGGAAGCATAGTCCCCCATCACTCTTTCTTCGTGGTCAGTTTGCATGCAGTGATGTTTATATATTAACAAAGTGCATAATTACATGTACAAAAACAAGCTCTTGGCCTTTAACACCTAGGCTCTCCAGCCTACTTACACATAAGTTTACCATCTTAAAATTACTCGGCTCACCAGCCTATAAACATGATTACAATTCATAATATAACTGGGGCACTTCTTTGGGGTATTACACCGCTCCTCTGGTTTCTTCATTCCTCTTTGTATTTTCTTGCGGTCAAAGCTTCTAGGATTTTATGCTTCTTACTCCAGCTGGCGCATCAGTCTTTTTCCTTGTTGGTGAAATAGAATTTAACTTTCTTCCCCTTATATCTAATGTTGATGTGCTATGATTTTTCACAAAATCGTTATGCATCTACAAAATAGAGGGCCCAACAGGGCCCAACCACAATCCTTGACTCATCCCGAGTCAATTTTTTGCCTCTTTGATCTTCTCTCCCTCAAACAGAGGGCCCAAATCTGGGACAATCTGCAGTGCTTGCTCTTGAAAATCATATTGTTTCTTGACATTTTCCTTGTTGAATCATGTTGTCATTGATTTCAAAGGAACAATGTCTTGTCATAGTATATTGATGTATTATGTATTGGCATTGTTGTCAATGGATTGATGTCAAGTGAAGTCATTGATATATGATGCATAGATGAAGATGGATCGATGTGTTTTCGTTGATATATGATGCATATATGGATTGATGCATTAATATATTGATCATTGGATCATGTGGTCATGCATGGAATCAATGACAAAGGGACAATCTCATAGTGATGTGTTGTCATGGGTTATTCCAAGTTCGATTGATGTAAAGATAACTCATTATTGTCTTGTCATGGTTGATAGGGAGTACAAATGGATGAACTCCAAAGTGGTCTCCTTATGGTGAAATCCCTCACGGGAATATTCTTTGCAGTTGATTTATCCTAGAAGTATGGTTGTAGAACCCATGCTTAAATTTGTAATAGTGATATAAAGATCAGTGAATTTTTCAGTGAAACTATCCTATATGGATAGTTCTTTTCATGCCATTTCCAGTAGCATGTGGAACGTCACATAACTCCTCACAGTTTGAGATTTATGGCCTTACGAAGTTGGAGGACCCTCATATGATTGGCTAGAATCCCCAAAAGGTCAAAGAAGTCAAAGTTCTTACAAAGAAGAATAATAAAGTGAAATGGATTATTTAAATAATAAAGTTAATGGATAACTTTCCAATTATGGAAAGTGGTTATAAGTGGATTAACCCTAAAATAAGGAAAGAAGGTAAAATGGACAAGTGGCCATATGAACAAGTGCCTAATTGGACAAAGTTGTATAAAAGTGACTATGTGGACAAAGTGGCTAAGTGGACAAAGTGGATATGTGGACAAAGTGACCTAGTGGATGCTTCTAAGGAAGCTACTTGGAGAGTATAAATAAAAGGCAAGGGTATATTGTAAATATATATCTCTAATGAGCATATTGAATATCTATTATGAGTGAGATATTGACTGGAGGATCTCATGGATGCATCAAATTTTCTATAAGTCTGAGATCTTGACGGCAAAAGTTTCATAAGTTTAGAAACCCTATTATCTGAAGGAGTACGTGAGAAACAATGAGCCATAGTGCGTACATACGTGGGATACAATGAGGTAGGGTGCATACACATGTGGGATCAAGGATATCAGAGCACGTACAATTGAAGGAAGACATGGAGACTTGAGCATGAGCTAGTGCCAGGGTCCTGAAGGCTGAAGCAAGTTCTAGATCTTCATTCTATGGGTTCAGATCTTCCATAGAAGTTCTGGTATTGTTACATGATTGTTTTGATGGATACTCTTGCTTATGGTATGGTGAATGCTTAATGAATTCATGGTATGGCTGTTGTGATATGGTTTATGTGGTTGATTAACTGAGTGAGAAGCACTCTTATGTTTCAGTACTGATATGGTTTCCATAGTATATTGGTTACTTATACATAATTAAGTAACATTCATATTGTATGGTTGAGGAGAATGAGTGAGTTGTTGGAAAGCATAGATGTGTTCTGATTAGTTATGGTATAGATTGGACAGTGAAAGGAAGAAGTGAATGTGACTGAACGTTGCAGAGGATCTGATTTTTTCAAGGAGAGAAAACCCTAATTGTTTAGAGGGAATACACAGGCTGTAGTATGGATAGGCCGCGTACATATGCGAGTTGTACTACTGGTAGGGCACGTACATACGCTTTTTTCACTACTGATAGGTCTTGTACATGTTGACAGATTGGTATCTGTTGAGGATTGAATCCTCTTCTCAGTTGGTGCTGAGTTGTGTAAGTTGAGTCTTGCATTGCAGAGTTGGTGCTCTTGTGGAGTTGTTGCTATATTCGGTTGTTGTTGATAAACCCAAGGATTGTAGTTCATAATAAAAATAAAATTGTACATACATCTTGTGTTCTTTTTGTTCCTTGTGGTGATGGATTATTGATGATATATGTTGTTGTTATCTGTTGTTGATATGTGTTCACATACAAATGGTTATAAATGATAGTAATAAGTGATGAGTAAATGGTGATTTCCAACTAAGGAGTTTTCGTGAAGGGAAGTTGAAAAATATAACTATACTGATTCACCCCCCTCTCTGAGTGTGGTCGGTGTGTCCAACAATTGGTATCAGAGAAGGCCTTCACTATAAGACTTAACAAGCTTGGAGGAGATCCATGGACACACAAATGGATGATGAAGTTCCAATCCTTGATGAGGAAAATTATTCGACATGGAGAATAGAAATGAAAGTGCATTTGAAGGAAAAAGGAGCAGGTGTTTGGAAAGAAACTATTGGTGGATCAGTTCCTTTGAAGAACAATTCAAAGTTTGCATCTCAAAAGGAAGAAAAGAAGAATAATGCATTTGCTCTCAAGACCATTCTCAATGGACTCTCAATTTATATCAAAGAAAGCATTGGACAATGAACTTCCGCCAAGGATCTATGGCTAAAGCTAGAGAAGACATACCAAGGAAAAAAGGAAGACACTAAAGACAACTCCATCAAGAAAAATGAAGGTAAAGAATCTCCAAAATCCTCTAATTGCAATGATTCTAAATGTGATGAAGTTGAATGTTTCTCTACATGTGAAGAAGAAGATCTAGAAATAGTTTGTGCGGAATCATATGATAATTATCCCATGGAATAAGTAGAAGAAGAACTTTCAAAGCTTAAAACGAAAGTTGATTGGGGTCTATATGAATACAACTATGACCATAGTTATATAGACTATAGCTATATTTCTTAGAACACTAAAAGGTTTCTTGAAAAGAATCAAAAGCATATTTTGAAACTAAAGAAAATTCTCAAGGAACAAGAAGAAAGTAAGAGGTCTCAATTAGAAGAAAAAAAAGAAGAGATCAAAAGACTAAAGAATGAAATAGAAGAAAATAAGAAGGTAGATAATGAGATTAGAAAAAGTCTTGAAGTTAATATCCATCTCAATACCTAAATTGAAGAATCCAAAAGGGTAGAGGAACTACTAAAGAATCAAGTAAATGAAAAGGAAGAGTCATGTCATAAGTTGGAAACTAAAGTTGTTGATCTTAAAAAGAAAGTAGAGAAGTCAAACAAATTCTTGAATAGCTCAACAATCTTGAATGAAATATTGTATAGTCAAATATCACCAAATGATAAATCGTGTCTTGGATACAAAAAAGAAGCTACACGTGTTGAAGCAAGCACATCAAAGAAGCTTGAGGTAAGTCCCTCATTCTCAAAAGATGGAAATAATGTTGCAAGTCAACCATCTACCCAAAGGAAGGAAACTTTCAAAATAACAAAGTAAGGAAGACATCAAGAAGCCATCTTTACACCTCAAAGAAGAGAGACACCTTCAAGATGGACACCAAAGAAAAGGTATGAAAATGTTTTTCATGGTCACTGTTACTCATGTAATAAATATGGTCACAAAGATTTGAAATGAAGATATTATGCAAGGAGATATAATGAAAGACTTCATAACACCCTAAAGTGTTGAAGATGTAATCAAGCAGGACACATTGCTTCTCATTGTCACACCATGAGATGCTATAGATGTAGTGGATTTGGCAACAAACCCCAGGATTGTTGGAACTCAAGAAGACAATCCATGAGGAGGAATTCATATAGCATGAAAAGAATAACACATGAGGCTAGAAGAGAAGAAAATATTGGAAATATGGAAGCTCAGAGCTCAAGTTCTGAGAAGCTGGGACACCTTCAGAAGTGGGTGAAGAAGACTTAACAATCAGAACAGAGTGGCAGCCATAAGGCAAGCTCAATTTTGACTTCTTCTGAAGAATACACAGGTTACATTGGTAATAGTCACGTACATACGCAAGCTGACCTATAAATAGGTCGCATACATATGTGAGTTGTCTGTATAGTAGGACGGGTACATGGGGTAAAAGCCTTGGAAATAATACTATGCAAATAAGTTGCAGCTTGATGTGATGGTTTAACTCTATATTGTAGGGTCTAATATGGTTTGTTGCAGGGTCTAACATGGTTTATTGCAATTTTTCATGATTACATGTTGGCATACATAATTGATGTATGTATGGTGATGACATATGGTTGAGTGTTGAAAGTCTATCCTTAATGCATTATACTAACTCTAGAGTATGGATTGAGGCTTTTTTTGTTGAGGAACAATGTTGGTTGTGACAGTGAAGTTATGGAACTTTGGTTATGATATATATCATGATGATGCTAGCTAGAGATATCATTGATCTATTGAGGAACCTTCTAGTACATATAGTTTTGGATGCTTAGTATTTGTTGTAGTGAATGGTGGTTGAGGCAGATATGTTGGGGTACATGGCTGGTACATATTTGAGTTCCATTGATATATCTTATGATGTATTGTTGGATGCATATTTGTTGGATATCTTAGTGCATGCATTTGGCATGAGAATGGGATACATAGTGGGACATGTATTGATGAGTTGATGAGGTGGTCATGTTGTATGTCATTGATGAGTCATAGCTTGAACTATAGTTGATGCATGATTGGTACACTTTTAGTACATTGTTAGAGGAACCTGCTAGAAGTATGATTAGCACATGTCTTATGGTGGATATGGAATACATGTATGAGGACACATATTGATTGTAGTTCATCTTGTTGTGATATTGGTGCATGGTTTAAGCACTTGCTTGGTACAAGTGGTGATACATGTTTAGTGCAATGTTTATGCACTCATAGATGGTATATGTTAGTGGGTGATAGTACTTGGATAAAGTACATCATTGGTATTACTTGTTTTAGAATATATTTTGGTACATGATGTATGGAATAATACAGTTGAGACACTTGTTATGATGCTTGATGGTTGAGATACATGGTTGTGGCACTTGGTTCATATTAGAGGCATATCATGAGTGATATGACACTTGGTTGAGGCACATGGTTGGCATGTTGGTAAGGGCATTTGGTTGGTAAACAGTTGGCACATGTTCTTGGCATATGGTTGATACATTTCATTAATGATATCTTATGGCATATTGTATGGTATTGATGTATATGGTTGATGAACATGGGGATTGTGCATGGTTGGCACACAATATGGCATTGAATGTACACGGTTGATGTTTTGTTCATGATTCTCTATTCACGGTTGACATATCGTTTGCTTCATGATGTATGGTATGGCACGAGTTTTATGCATGGACAGGTCCAAGGATCATCATAGGAAGAGTGGATCATTCTTGAGCAGTTGATATGTGTTCCGGTTGAGAAGTAGAATTTGTAGCAGAAGCATATTTCAGTGGTAACATATTGTTCATATTGCAGAGAAGATAGGGGAAGACATACCCATAAGGGGAGTCATTTTTCTTTCCATGATTCCAGGAGGAGAAATTTATCATATGCAAAGGTAAATACTTGGAGAAAGAGGACAAAGGCATGGTTCCAGAGGGAGAAATGGTCGCAGGGGGAGCATGAGCGATATGTCTTCGGTATTACATCAGAGTGATATCCCTTGTTCAAAAAGGGGAGAGATTATTCAATGGAAGATCAAGGAATCTAGGTAGGAGCATCCCTAAGGAGAATTCAGGCAAGGGGAGTAGCCCCAAGGAGAGAACTACCCTTTTCCATTGATGTCAAAGGGGGAGAGATAGTCACATTGATGTGATTGAGATGACAATTGATGAAGAGCAATTCCATTTCTACATGTTGCCATCAATGATTGGTATTGACATCAATGTTGGTATTGCCATCAATGCCAAATGGGGATATTGTTGGATCATGTCATCATTGATGTCAAAGGAACAATGTATTTTCATAGTATATTGATGTATTATGTATTGTCATTGTTGTCAATGGATTGATGTCAAGTGAAGTCATTGATATGTGATGCATAGATGATGTGATGAATAGATGAAGATGGATCGATATGTTGTCATTGATATGTGATTCAGAGATGGATTGATGCATTAATATATTGATCATTGGATCATGTGGTCATGCATGGAATCAATGACAAAGGGACAATGTCATAGTGATGTGTTTACATGGGTTATTCCAAGTTAGATTGATGTAAATATAACTCATTATTGTCTTGTCATGGTTTATAGGGAGTACAATTGGATGAACTCCAAAGTGGTCCCCTTGTGGCGAAAGCCCTCATGGAAAGACGCTTTGTGGTTGAGTTATCCTAGAATTATGGTTAGAGAACCCATTCTTAATTATGGAATAATGAGATGAATATCAGAGAATTTGTCAGTGAAACTATTCTAGATTGATAATTCTTGTCATGCCATTTCTGGTGGTATGTGGAACGTCACATAACTCCTCATGGTTTGAGAGTTATGGACTTACGAAGTTGGAGGACCCTCATATGATTGGCTAAGAGCCCCAAAAGGTCAAAGAAGTCAAATTTCTTACAAAGAATAATAATAAAGTGAAGTAGACTATTTAAATAATAAAGTTAATGGAGAACTTTCCAATTATGGAAAGTGGTTATAAGTGGATTAACCCTAAAATAAGGAAATAGGGTTAAATGGACAAGTGGCCATGTGAACAAATGGCTAGTTGGACAAAGTTGGATAAAAGTGACTATGTGGACAAAGTGGCTAAGTGGACAAAGTGGCTAAGTGGACAAAGTGGATATGTGGACAAATTGACCTAGTGGATGCTTCTAAGGAAGATACTTGGAGATATAAATAAGAGGCAAGGGTCTCTTGTAAATATATATCTCTAATGAGCATATTGAATATCTATTCTGAGTGAGAGATTGACTGGAGGATCTCATGGATGCTTCAAAGTTTCTGTAAGTCTAAGACCTTGACGGAGAAAGTTTCAGAAGTTCAGAAACCCTAGTTTCTGAAGGAGTACACGGGCATCAATGAGCCAGAGTCATACATACATGGGCTACAGTGAGGCAGGGCACGTACACGCGTGGGCTGAAGGAAATCAGAGCACGTACAGTTGAAGGAATTCATGGAGACTTGAGCATGAGTTGGTGCCAGGATCCTCAAGGCTGAAGCAAGTTCCAGATCTGCATTCTATGGGATCAGATCTGCTATAGAAGTTTTGGTATGGTTACATGATTGTTTTGATGGATAATCTTGCTTATGGTATGGTGAATGCTTAAGACATTCTTGGTATGGTTTTTGTGATATGGTTTATGTGGTTGATTGACTAAGTGAGAAGCATTCTTATGTTTCAGTACTGATATGGTTTCCATAGTATACTGGTTACTTATACAAAATTAAGTAACATGCATATTGTACGGTTGAGGAGAATGAGTGAGTTGTTGGAAAACATAGATGTGTTGTGATTGGTTATGGTATAGATTGGACAGTGAAAGGAAGAAGTGGATGTGACTAAAGGCTGCAGAGGATCTAATTTTTTCAAGGAGAGAAAACCCTAATTGTTCATATGGCATACGCAAGTTGCAGTACAGATAGGCCGCATACATACGTGAGTTGTACTACTGGTAGGGCGCGTACATATACTTTCTACACTACGGACAGGTCGTGTACCTATTGATAGATTGGTATCTGTTGAGGATTGAATCCTCTTCTCATTTGGTGCTAAGTTGTGCAAGTTGATTCTTGCATTGCAGAGTTGGTTCTCTTGTGGAGTTGTTGCTCTATTCAATTGTTTCTGATAATCCCAAGGATTGTAGTCCATAATAAAAAGAAAATTGTACATACATCTTGTGTTCTTTGTGTTCCTTGTGGTGATGGCTTATTGATGATATATCTTGTTGTTATCTATTTTTGATATATGTTCACATACAACTAGTTATAAATGATAGTAATAAGTGATGATTAAATTTTGATTGCCAACTAAGGAGATTTTATGAAGGGAAGTTGAAAAAGAGCCCTACATCAATTCACTCGCCCCCCTCTTAGTGTGGTCGATGTGTCCAACAATCCTTCCTTTTCCTTTCTAAAATTGGCACGCCCGCAACAAATTTGTGTGTGGCATTAACATCAAGTTCCTTAGGCTTGGTAGCCAGCAGAGCATGCCTCTTTGTATCAACAAGTTCATCCAACTACTACAGCGGAATGTATTCCTCTTGTATAGTAGGTCAAAATTTCCAGAGTGTTGTATGTGTGGCTCTGTTAACGTCATCCATGACATCCTTCTTATCATCCACAACTTATATCTCTACAAACATAGTTGACTGTTCTATAGGATCATCAATGGTCATGGCTTCTGCATGCATATTTTTAATCCTAGTGCGCAACTCTTCGATGGGATTATTGTATTGGTCCAACAACCCAACCTAGTCTGTGACCATATCAAAGATTCGATGAAATTCCTTGGTCCAGGAATGCATCAAGGATTTAACATGGGTACCTTCTTCAACTGCATATGTAATATTCTGGAGGATATTCTTGGGTCGCTCCTTTTCCTTTAATGTGAATGGGACACTATAGGGTGATAATATTGGGTACTAATGCTAACTCAATCCCTTGAATTACGGTAGAATATACAATGTGCTTTAGGTAACTAAATGCATAACTAGAAAGTTGGTAACGAGATAGTAGATCAACTTGAAAAATTAATGAGCAGCCAAGTGGTTAATCAGAAAAAGACATACCATTGTGAAACTTTAAGTGACGGTGATAATAGAGATGCAATGATAGGTAAAAGGGTACTAACGGATTTTAACAACCCACGTGAAGACACAAGAGCACAAGATTCAAATTTTAACAACATTAAGTATGAGAGGATGTGACTATGGCTTCCCCAAGAAAAAAGTGAATATCCAAGTTGGATGATTTGGATAGGACAATGATGCACTAAGATGCGTAAACACATAACACATCACCATGTATTGACAGAAAGTAAAATACATACAAAAATGAAAATCCTACTTACTAACACACTCCCAGAACTAGGAGCGTAGGGAAACTATAATTATGTAGCAGACAGGTAGGGCTTCAGGCGTGTGCCATTCACCCATCTAGGTCGAACAAATCCATCACGTTGTGCTAATTTGACAGCTCCATATTCACGGATTTCCACAACTATAAAAGGACCAATCTGTTGCATTTAGAGCTTTCCCAGATGTTTTTGATACTTGTCGTCGTATAACAACACAAGATCACCCTACACAAACAACTTACTCTTTATATGTCAATCATGTCAGGCCTTTTGTTGAGATTTCTCCACAACCTGATGAAAATATGCTAGGAACTGAGCTTCCTCAAGTTCCAACAATTCCTCCACCCGTGCAACAATGGATTCATCCGTGGTCATATTGGTAGCTTGTTCAATGAATAGACTTGGGGTGAGAAACTTAGTTGGAACAACTACTTCTCAGCCATATACCATTTGGAATGGGGTGTACCTGTTTAATCACTTCATGGTAGTCTGGTATGCCCATACCACAACTGGAGCTCGCTCATCCCAATCATCTCGATTTTTGCAACAAACCTTGGTCAACCCCATTTCCAAGATTGTATTAAATTATTCCACTGCTCCATTAGCTTGTGGATGATAAGGAGTAATCTTATGATGTTGAATCAAAAATTATCTGGTAAGGGTCATTATAGTTTCACTAAGAAAGTGGGCTCCTTGGTCACTGGTCAAGCTGCAAGGACAACCAAACTTGGTAATAACATTCTCAAAAAGAAACCGTATTGTGACAGCCGTAGAAAATCCTGAATAGCCTCTGCTTCAACCCAGTGAGTCAGGTAGTCACTGGCGTCAATTATGTATCTGGATTTGGAATGCTTATCTTTAGGATTTATCATACCAATGAAATAAACAACCATTTTTTTTAAATCTTGTAGTGCGTGAACAAGGTGCAGAGGAAATTCATCATGATGTGATGTTTTTCCCACTCTCTGCAATACATCACATATTCGATCATATTCCTTAGAATCTTTAAATGTTGTAGGCCACCATAGTCTTTCCTGTAATATATTTCTAGTGGTTACCTTTCTTCCAATGTGTCCTCCCACAAATCCACTATGACATTCCCATAGAATATCAGGTCTTTCATGGTAAAGAACATAACGCCAAAAGATATTATCCAATCCCAATTTGTAGAGTTGGTCCACAATTAGTTGATAATCTCCTGCCCGAACCACTAGGTGACTCTTTTGTGTTGTGAAACACCCTGTCGACGTAGTACTAGTAGTCAAAAATAGGGGAATTTCTGACAAATAATCAGGAATGGAATCAATACGAAATAGATCCTCATCTAGGATCTATTCATCTACAGTTCCACCACTTTCTCCATATTCTATCCAAGACAAGTGATCCAGACCAACATTTAACTTGTTAGTCTTAACAATGAACTCAAAAGAGAACTCCTTAAACAATAGCAACCACCTACAAATGTGACCTTATAATATAGGTTTTTTTACCAAATACTTCAAAGAAGAATGGTGAGTAAAAAACTTAAAATGACTTCCAAGTAAATAATGCCTAAAATTTTGTAAAGGATACACCATGACCAAACCTTCCCTTTCGGTTGTGGTGTAATTATGTTCATATTGAAAAAGTTTATGACTCGCAAAGTATATAGGATGGTCCAAGTTTCCTTCCCCTAGTTGTGCAAGAATGGCACCTAGAGAAACAACAGATGCATCAATATGGACATGGAATTGAACTTTCCAGTTAGGATGAGTCATAATGGGTGCAATGCTCAATTTTTGTTTGAGTAGGTTGAATGATTTATCACAGTCCTGAGTCCAACGAAACCCTTTGTATTTCTTGAGAAGTTGTTCCAAAGGTGTATGTATTCTCGTGTAATTCTTGATAAATTGGTTATAATAACCAATATGGCCCAAAGTCATGCATAACTTCTTGGAAGTGGTAGGAGGCATATTGAGAATAACTGCAATTTTCATAGGATCGAATAACACTCCTTCCTGACAAACAATATGCCCTAACATATTTCTAAATGGTACACAGAAAATACATTTTTGTAGATTAAGGTAAATCTGTAGCTTTCTACAACAATCCAACATCAAGCATGATATCTCAATGTTGTCTTTAAGTAAGTTGTATATTGTCCAATAATCCAAGTATACCTCAAGGAACTTATGAATGAAATCATGGAATGTTGCAATCACGATCCGAGAAAATACTGTTGGGGAATTCTTAAGGCTGAAAGGCATAACGTTGTAGGAAAATGATCCCCACTTAGTAGTAAAAGTAGTATTCTTCTTATCTTCCTCGACAATTCAAACTTGATGATATCTGGAGAACCCATCTGTAAAGGAATATGCCTCATTTCTCGCTACTTGATCCAGTACCCCATCGCTAAAGGGGGTAGGAAAGGGGTCATGTACACAAGAAACGTTCAAGATTCTATAATCCACACAAACTCATATATCATATGTACCTTTCTTGGTTTGTATCATAATAGGACTGATCCATTCAACCTTATCAAAAGGGAAAATTAGGACAGTTGTGAGTATCCTATCAATATATTTCTTCACATTTTATTTAACTCGAGGATTTAGTTGATATGGCCTATGCTTGACTGGTCTTGATTCATTATTTAAATCTATCCTCGTCTCCCCTAGATCACCCTTAATTCCTTTTGGTTCTAAGAATTTATTAGGGAACATAACCTCATATTCCCACAATAGATCATATATCTCTATCACGATATTTTCATCCCAATAGCCTCCAATGGAGGCTATCTTAGGATCCTCATCATTTCCTATATTGACTTTCCATAACTTCAAGGGTTTGGCATAGGATTTTTTGAAATCATTTGGGATAGCATCTTTAACCTCCCTATTCCCTTCGGATTCCTAAAATTTCATATGCCTAAGTTCTTCAAGGTCATCGAGATCATCTTGGCTTCTATCAACAATAAGATAGACCATAGGTAATTGAGAAAGCTATGGGTAAAGAATATGATGAAGGAGGTACTCATGTTCATGATAGAAAATGGGAGGATGTATAGGATTAACTTCAACAATAAAAAATATTGTCTTAATCTGTTGCAAAGCTAAAGTGATTTTAGGGGAATTACCTGAGAATAAGAAGTATTGACAGAATTTTCATTGAAGGATCTCCCAACAAGTCGTTTGGAATTGAGCTTCCTCATGTATATACCAAGAAGTTAGAATCTGTCCCAAGGAATGAATAAAATGATGCACCCACAATTGAAAAGGTAGTTGTGCAACTTCCCATACCTTAATACAGTGCAATACATGCTCCCTTGGATATGAAATCCCATCATATAATTCAAAAGTGGACTGGCCCAGATTTAGCGAAGTATGATGGGAAGGGGGAATAAAGAAATGCTATATGGCACACTTTGCTTCATCCCAGGAAGATAAAGTACCCTTATGAGTGTCCCACCATCTAGTTCCAGAGGATCATAATGCAAAATATAATACACAAAGTCTTTGTTCTGCCACAAATTTATCCTCTACTTCAACTAGAAAACTGGCCAAATATGAAGTGCCATCATACAAGGTTGTTATATAACCTTATATCCAATCCACCTAGATGCTCTAATAGTCACGCAACATTGTGATAATTTCTCATATATTCATTGTTTCCAATTATAAAATGCTACCTCTAAATCTTCACCTGCATATTGAATAGTGTGCCAACTTATTGAAACGTCTTCTATTGGGTTAATATAATCCGCCCGCTTTCCTACAATCAGAGTATAGAGATGATCCAAGGAATCCTCTTCCAAATTTATCTCTATTGGATATGTACATAGGGGATCATGTTATATGTCTAATGTTTGGGTTACCTTCATACCATCTGCTTCAAAAGACATGAATTATTTTTTAAGGTCGATAACAATAGAATTCTCATAAGCCCAATCAGTGCCCAGTAAATATGGGTATGGTTCCTTCTCCCCCATGATTTACATAACCTTGAATTTAGAAATTATGTTGACTCCATCTAAGTCTACTTAAACATTCTGCAACCTCCCAACATGGTATATACAATATTGATTAGTCATCCGCAACTCAATGGGAGAATAGACCAGCTTGGGCTTACCCATGGCTTCGCAAGTTTTCCTTTTTAGGATGTTGATTTCAAACCCCAAATATAAAATAACATCATTAATTTAGTAACTGAAGATGTGAGTATTTAGTATAAATTCTCGCCCATATCTCTAAATCCCCTTGAGATTGTTCCACAACTCCTTGGTGAGTTTTTTGCCATCCAAAATATTAGAAGGTAAGAGAAACCACAATTCAATAGCCTGATGGATCCCACTGGAGGATCTTTCCATGCCACACAATTCTCCCCAAGTTTAGGTTGTGGCTCATGCCTTGAGTCTACATTTATTGATATTGTAGGATTAGAAACCCATCAGAATATCTCAACAATGTCCTTAAATAACTATTTGTGCACAAGGGGGTCATATCTCACATCTTCTGGTACCTCCTTATGGATCTTACTTTGAGTCAATTTTTCAACATTATCACCAGTCCTTATTCCTCCTATAGTAATAATATTAATGTTGGGTGCATTCTCTTCAATGATAGCTCAGGGATCTGAATTTATCAAATTGGTGCTTCATTGTCTTGGGTGATCCTCCCATTTCTCAATCAACTCGGGAAAAGCCTCAATGGAATGGGTGTTGTTTCGATAGTGGGCACACCAAGGTCATCTAAGAAGAGGAAAATCTAGAGTGAGATTTCCCTAGTCAACACAATTATAAGACCTATTTGTCCCTCTTCCACTAGTTCATCCACCTCTGAAACCTTCACCACCTCTACATCCTCCTCCAAATCCTTGAGGAACTTCCTTAACCCTAAATTCAAACTGGTCTGGTCTGTCCACAAGAGCCTCCAACCCACAACATCATTTGGCAGTGTGAATGGGTGACCCACAAAATTCACAGTAGACTGTGCTTAGAATGGGGATGTATTTTTTTAGGATTGGGAAATGTCGAGGGGGGTTCCCATTACTTTAGTAGATTTCACTATATTCATTATTTTGAGTACCCTAATGGTTTGGAAAGGAATGGTATTGCATAGGGCCATCAAATGGTGTTGTAGTTGTGACTTGCACAACTCCTCAAGATAGTCCTATTGGTGGAGTCGTTATGAGTTGCGGGGGGGTCCTTCACCCCTTAGTCTGGGACATTCCATCATTGTATTCCCCTAATTATAGAAACTAGTACACCATAATTGAGGGTAGAATTCTCTAGAAATGGTCAATTCTTGAATCTTATCAGTCAAGGTGGAAATATGGCCTTGCAGTTGCAAAATATTATAGTCATGCGGTGGTCTTCTTACCCGCAAGATGCCCGGATATCCCGCCATCACCTCAAATTTCATGGCTTGTTCTCGGGCTTCCCCCAATGTAGTTATCCACTGTTGGGTTAAGGGAATATGAGTTAATCATAAAAGTTCCTGAATGAACCATTCCCATTGGTGGTATTCCTGAATGGGGTTGGATAATTTCCCTATCATGCCTTTGAATCTTTGGTTATAATTTTAGGAAT
>JASDQU010011942.1:118384-136918 GCA_032191745.1 Picea mariana
CTCGAAGTTGAATTATTCAATCTCTCAAGGCTTGGGTATGGTTCAATTTATAGCCTTCAAATGGAACTGAAGGGATGATTCGGAGCCTTTCCAGTATATGGAAGGTCAAGGATCATGGATCTCGTGACATGGCATGGAAACCTGACAACATTTTTAATTTTGAGCACCAAACCTGATGTACGCAGGTTGTAGTGGAGAAACCTACGTATACACTTGTTGTATAACTGATAGGGCGCGTATATGTGGAAAAATATGATTTTTTGGCTCTAGAAGGTACAAAAAGGGAACTTCAAGTCTACATAGGGAAATGGAAAGGCCATCCAAGCAAGTTACATGGAGTGAGGAAAAAATTGTTGTAACATCTAGTTTTTTTTATACTTGGTAATTCTTGGACTTTCTAGAAGTTGTTAAAGACTAATATTTCTTCCTAGATGAATATTTGTCCAGTATTGAATACTATGCATTCAATCGGTATCCATTCCAGCCAAAAGTGGGTTCTCTTCTCCTCACCATATAATCTACAAATCATGGTATTCAACATTCTATATGGTTTCTTGAGTTCCTGTGAAATGATCAATCATTCCCCTGGATTGACCTTTCTTTCTTCACCACACCACCAATCTTCCATCATTTCTGCAAAATCCTTATTCTCCTTGTCGAATTTCCTCAAAAATGGCTTATTTAATGAAGCCATAGGTATTGGAAGGTGGTATTGGAGTCTTATGTCTTTCATACTTAGAGAGGATATATGTAGCTTTGTTTTTCTTATAATTGTAGTTGTTTCCTTGTAAATATGCACTATGCACCATCTTTTTGCCTTATTGTAGGGGAACAACATCGTGCGGGAAACTGTGAGGTGAATGCAACTTTTTTGAATATTCTGGTAAACTTCCAAGTCTTCATCTTTGGCAGAGAAATCTCTAGTGTCGAAGATTCTTTGAATTTCATCATATCGGGGACAATGACTCACCCCATTATGGTAATTGGTGTATGTTGCTAGGATGTCACCTAAATCGACTATGGGCGCTAATATATTTGTTATGGGGTTATTTCCTCTACATTTCTATGGACGAGACATAATGTTGTTATGATTTTCTATAATAAAGGAAAACCCACATAAATCTACTGGCTTATTACAACAGTACAAATAACGAAAAACAATTTACCCTCATACTTGTCATTATGGGATTCTGAAGAAGACTGAGGTTATCTTGAAATCACTACACACATAGCACAAATTTAACAAGTTTGCAGAATACGGAATGAAGTGTTACTTAGGGTAAAAATATTTTATGTATTTGTAATTAGCCCCATGTTATGAACATAACTATGAACATAATAACATAATAATAATAATAATATAGTTAATTAACGAAATTTATGAGGCACACACCTCTTCACCTCGTGACCAGTCAATGTTATAAGTAAACCATCACGAGGGTGATTGTAGCATCATATTTTAATCATTTATCAATCAATATCTATTCAGAATAACTTTTTCTACAATTTAATAACAATAATTATGTTATTAAATTGTAGATAGAGTTATTATGAATAGATATTGATTGATAAATGATTAAGATATGATGCTACAATCACCCTCATGTCAGTTTAATTATAGCATTGACTGGTCATGAGGTGAAGAGGTACGTGCCTCTTGACTTTCGTTAATTAACTATATTATTATTATTATTATTATTATTATTATTATGTCATCATGTTCATAGTTGTGTTCGTAACAATATATTTTACTATCCTAAATGGATTAATTTATATTCCAAGTATTTTGGATATTTACATAGTGTACCAGGTTGGTTCACCACACCCAAAAACTTATGTAATTAATGTTTAGTGGAAGACAATCTATGTCTTAGTCGAGGAATGTGTTGTTATTAATTATTTTCTGAGGAAAATATTTTCTCAGGTTCGTATATCAGATGTCTAATTATCGAGAGATCAAACCTGGAAAATTTCCTCGATTGTGCTATCAAAAGGAGCTTCCATCAGAGAGGGGAATGTATGTGGTTATTTTTCATTCCGATGGGAAGGTATCTAGGAAATATTCCCTTTTTCATTGGGAAACGTGCCATGGAAGAGATTTTATAAATCATGCAAAGATCGCTTATGCTATGTTGTTAATTAATGTGTTATCGAAAAGGGCGCTCATCGAAGAGGAAATTTATGCTGAAAATCTGACTTCGACAGAAGGTCTTCCAACAGTGTTGTCAGAAAGGATCACCATTAGAGAGGGAAGGTGGTGTTATTTTATAGTTTTGATGGGAAACGTACATAGAGAATATTCCATTCTCGAAAATTGTGCTTACGAGGAAAGAGTGTTACCCACAGAGAGGTTGAAGTGTGTGGATAAGACTGGGTTTATTAACATGTTTTCTGCCATGTAATGTTAATGGCTAAATGAGGGACCCACTCCTATATATCCATTTCTTACCTCTCATGATATCTCTTCGAGAATAATAGTGATTTGACATGTAGACACAAGGAAATATCTTTATGGCGTATTGGGGTTCACATGCTATCAAAATCAACCTATTGAAAGGATTCCATCAGAATCGAATGAACAAGGTGTAAAATGCTTCTGATGGTAAGGATTCTGATAGAACACTTTCTGATAGTACTATCAAAAAGGGTCTATCAGAAGAATAATAGAAGTTGTATATTATCTCATTCTGAGAAGTAACTTTCTGATGGAGAATGGTTTGATATCCTTCAGACATGTTCATATAAGTGAATATTTGTCATAGGATATAGAATGACTTAGAATTCAGTCTCTTCGAAGGAGGGCTAATGAACATAAAGTGAAAAATCACAAGATCTCTGATTTTCAGAACTATTTGTTGGGTCGAGATTGAGACTTCATTAGAAAAGTAATGGTTTTTCCATGTTAGTAGAAAATCAAGTTAGTAGTGATAATTTACCTTGCTAAAATTTTGATAGGGGATACCCACTAAATCCTCCAAGGTATATAATTTTAGTGGGTAGTTGTGGAGGCACATCATAGGGGAAGAGTGAGGGGGTCCTATGGGATTGATAAATAATCCTAAGTTTTCGCATGTGCCTTGAATTTACCCTTTTCCTCATTACCATGCACCTCATTAAAGAAATATAAAACCTCAACTACCAATCATTGAATGAATATGGTGGTTGGTGGGGAAGTACACCTTCCAAAATTATGGAAGAAGCGGCTTAGTACATTGAGGATGGGATTTATGAGAGGAGTGGTAAAATCTAGATTTACTCACCAATTTCTTGAAACGTGTGCCCACACATAAAGGGGGTGAATTTCATGGGGTGATTCATGCATGTAGCCCAAAGTTACAGAACACATATGTGTGGATGTAGAGGACGTGAATGATGAAGGATGGACATGAACTTTAGAGAGGAAGTGGTTCATGTATGCTAGTATACATGTGATTGATTAGAAGAAGGATAAATTTCCTTCTCAATTTGAAGGTGGAAACCATGTTGCGAAGTAAATTCAACAAGAAAAATATTTCAACAAGTTGGATTTGAAATTGGGATACCATAAGGTACATGTCAAGGAAGAAGACACTTGGAAGACTACCTTCAAGACAAGGCAAGTTTTGTATGAATGGTTGGTCATTCCATTTGGTTTATGTAATGCACTAGCTATAATTATGAGACTGGTGAATGGTGTATTACAACCATATATATATATATATATATATATATATATATATATATATGGATGATATAATAGTTTACATTCCTACCTGGTGTTAAATACTCTAAAGAAGCACCATCTATTGGCTAACCTCAAGAAATTTGATTTTTCTTAGCAGTCTTTGGTGTATTTAGGGTATGTGATCAATGGAGAGGAGCTCAACATATATCTCGTAAAGATGGAGGACATCATGAAATTTCCAATTCCTATAAATGTCATTGAAGTTATGATTTTTGATGGGGAAACACAGTACTTGCAGAAGTGCGTAGCTTCATTCTCAATGGTAACTACACCACTCCACATCATAACAACGAGTGGTAAGACTTTCCAGTGGGGGAACAATTAGCAGAAGGATTTCGTTGATCTAAAACAAAAGATCATTCAAGCACCAGTTCTCACATTACCAAACTTGCAAAATCCTTTCGAAGTGGAGATAGACGCAATTAGGTATGCCATGGGAGAAATTTTGATGCAAGGAGGAAGGTCTATATGTTATCATTCTAAAATATTTCATGGGAATTTCTCAACTACCCTACCTATGACAAGGAATTATTTTCCCTAGTTCAAGTTCATATAGAAGTGGAAGCGTAATATAATGGGAAAGGAGACCATCATCCACACAGATCACCATATGTTACAGTATTTTTAGGCCTAGAGTAAGCTACAACAAACCAGACATTACAAGTGGATGGGGTTTTTACAACAATTTCATCTAGTCGTGAAATATAAGAAGGGTATCACAAAGAAGTTGGCATACATTCTTTCAAGGAAAACGACATCCAATATTACAACTTTGGGAACTCTGATGCAAATAGATCCTTTTACCCCTGATGCATACAAAAAATATGAGGACTTCAAGGAGGTGTTTTAGCAGCTACAAGGACAAATTCATATAGAATAATCTGATGGAAAGGTTGTCTATCATTTACAAAATGGATTACTCTCCAATATTGACAAGATTTATGTCCCTAAAGGTGAAAGTCTACAGCTTATCAGAGAGGCTCACACCTCCATGGTTTTAGGATATTTTAGTTTTGGGAACATAGTTGCCAACTTACAGAGGTATGTGTATTGGACCAAAATGAAAGAAGATGTAGCACAATATATTAGATGATGTATGATGTGTTGTACAAGCAATACCAATGACAGGAAGCAAGGTCTATACCATTCCTTACATGTACCCACTCAACCTTGGGAAACCATTTCCATGGATTTTGTGGGAGGTTTACCAACAAATAGGAAGGGACATGACTATCTTGTGGTAGTTGATAGGTTCATCAAGATGTGCATTCTCGTGTCTTATAAAAACACCATCAAAGGACAAGAAGCAACAAACATGTTCTTTGAGTAGGTTTGAGTGGAATTTTGGATACCAAGGAGCATCATCTCATAAGGGGATAACAAATTTATCAATACATTTTGGACTACATTGTGGGAGGATATAATGGACACTAAGCTAAAGAGATCTACAACATTTCATGCATAGAAAAATGGGTATATAGAAGTATTCAATAGGGATTTGGTGTAGCCTTTGAAGGGTTACAACTAGAAGCATTCGAAGACCTAGGATGAAAATATGATCTACATACAAAACTCTTATAGTAAATTAGTCCATACTACTACTGGTAATTCACCTTTTGAACCTTACTTTGGATATTTTCCACCCTCACCCTTATATGTTGTATATGGATAGCAGCAAGGAGGAGTGAGGAAGAACCTCACAAGAGATGTATTAAGAGTAGAAAAATGTGATGAGAATATTAGGAAAATCCATTTACAAGAACAAGGGACATTGAATAAGTCACGAGAAAAATATAAAGCCAAACATGCTCAACACAAAATTGAGAAGTCATTCAAAGTGGGAGATAGAATTTGGTTATAGTTGAACAAGGAAATCCTACAAGGTCCCGGTAATACGATCAAGTCTCTGTAGTATGGGCCTTTCGATATATTGGATAAGGTTGGAGATAATGTCTACAGACTTAGTATACCCCCATATATGCACATTTACTCACTAGTGAATGTGGAGAATCTGAAACTCCATGAGCCTTCCATGTAGGATCAAGAGGAGGAGAATATCCTACCTTCAATAAAGGACTTAGCACCATATTCTTATGTAGAGTTCGAATAATATATTATTTTGCAGAATAAGTCCAGAACTACAGTATAGGGGCAACATGACCTTTGTCAGATTTGGTTGAAAGGAAAATTTCTAGGCAAAGAAAAATGGTACTCCAAGGAGAAGGTAGAGGGAAGTTTTCCTCACCTCATTCATTAAATATTTTGGGGACCAAAATCCTTACTAAATGTGGAGGTATGATCTGGATGGATCATTATAATATATTTCATCTATCTCAATTCTTTCAGAGTGGAAAAAAATTGGAGAAATCAACTTGCAGGGTCATTTTAACAGTAGGTCCCATTTTGGAAAATTAGGGCTTGAAATATTCCAGGGCCATTTTGAGGAATGAAGCGACAATTTTTGGGGTCAAAACTTTCTTATCTTTAGTTGGGACTCCTTGATGTTATTATACACATTGATACTTTTCCAACTGTGCAAAAATTGTGTCAATTGGAGCTTGTATGCAAACATTATACATCCCATAAGTTGACCTATCATGTTGACCAGCATTTCAAGAAGATTCTAGAAGTTCCAAAACCTTATTACACTTATGAGTTTAGGAAATGAAAACCCTACCCCTAGATGGATATCGAGCAATGTTAAATATCGTTCCACTAAGAGAAGAAGGGGTTCCATTCTTTAGCATTGTATTTCTTCCATAGTTGAGAAGAGCATCTAGGAGTGGTATTTTGAAATAATAACAAAGAAGGAGATATTTTGTAGCATTCATACAAGCCACATTGCCAAAGGAAACTCCACATAGAGTACCTATTTGTACTTTCATTTGAAAAAACAAGGAGTAGAGTGACATCACCTTCTAGCTGGGTTTCCTCCTATATTGAGTTTCCCGAGTTATATATTTTATTTATTTGTGAATGGTGTGTGAGTATTTATTTTTGTTCTCTATTTTTTTCATTTCATTTATTTCATATATTTTAAGAGAAAAAGAGTAATTAAAGAATTTGCTATCTAAAGGAAACTAACCTTCACAATAAAGACTTCAATATTTTATTAGATCTATTGTGACAAATTGTCCAATGGAATATCCACAACATTTTACAGATCATAAAATCCCCATCAGATGATGATATCCTTATAAAAAAATATCATATATATATATATATATATATATATATATATATATATATATGGTTGGTTAGATGACCACACACACTAATAATTGTCCATAAAAAGTGGATCTAAAAATGAATAGTGGAGTTTGGACATTCAACTCCGTATTTAGTTAGTTGGTCAACTCCCTCTAATGGTCAACTCCACAATATTACAAGGTGATTTTACAAAGAACCGTTGGTGAAATCCCTCTAATGTTAAACTCCACAATATTACAAGTTGAGTTTACAAAGAACTGTTATTTCCAACACCTCTTCATAAACTTAACTTGGAGGAGAAAATGAAAATGTGTAGCTTCCCCTTTAATTTGATAAGAATGAAAAATGTTGATAACCAAATAATATAGAACTAGCTAAGTACAGTAAGAAACCCTACCACCTCCAAATAATAATATGTAAATAACCATCATACTAATCAATCCACTATATATTAATGCTTCCCAAAGGAAAGTTTGAATGATTGTCACCAACAAGATCCTTCACCTGATCTACCTTAAAATCAATGAAACATTATATGCACCATGCTAATAAACAAGAGCATATGAAAATAATATTACATCAAAATACAAAGTTTCCAAACTACTATCCAAATAGCCCCAGTCCATGATTCAACTAGACAAACAAGACAATACAATCCTAGTCGATGAGTTGGCTAGACAATAATGTATTGAGAATAATCAATCTTTATCCATCATTAAGCAATATTTATCAAAGAAATCATCAAATAGGTACTTGTTATAACACACAAAAATACTCAATCTACATATCCCAACAATTCATAAATAATTGAGTCTATCCAAACAGTAAGTCTCAGTCAATTAAACAACTAGACATTTCAAGTTAGATTTACTCGTCAAAAAATCAATATCATCGCCCCTTAAACACTAAGGAATCGATACAAATGTCAAATATAAATAGAAACAAAATCTTCAATTGAAACTCAGTTAACTAATACCTTAGGTTGAACCTCAATCAACCACACCAATGGATCAACAATAAGAAACAGGATAAATGTATTGTTATACATTTGATGGCATACATTTATAAGAAGTCCTCAAACACCTATTCAAATGTTTCCACAACCATTCATCAATCCAACTACAATCAACCCTTGTAGTTGGTATTGACCCAAAATTATATCTTTACACCTCTTTTGCAAACTTCTGGAAGAATCATTGTTATGACTCCAAGAATGTTGATTCCTAGGCCAGTTATTCCAATCCATATGATAAGTATGTTGATATGGAAAAGGTTTATGTTTTTTTTTAATATATGGTGCAAGATCAACTTTTTGCTAAACTAAGGGTTCAAGACAACCCTAGACATCGATAACAATATCATCTACAATATTAGTTTCATATTCTAGCATATTATGAACAAATAATTCTTAAGCCATATTAATAGAATAATTAGAAATTGTTTCCTTTCCTACAACAAACAAGACCTTTCTAATATTTATAAAGACACCCTATCTATCAATTAACTATCATAGTATTCAACACCTTCTCTAGGAAATCTTATCTCAAGAGTAATTGTAACAACAATACCTATCAACTCTTCCCAATTCCACCTTCGATATAGCCTATGTTACTTAATAGTCAGTAACTAATACGAGTAGCATATTTCTCAAAAATATGAAAAAAAACAATATTAGTATCCAACAAAGCATGAGAATGTTTCAAAATATGGACATCATCTTTCTTATAGACATTAGTGCTACAAGAAAGAACATTAAATGTAAAATAAGTTATTAGAGAGTTAGAAAGATTGACTTCATCACACTTCTTCACAACCATTTGCAATTAGTCGATTGTTGATCTAAAATATTGTCTTATGGTCTTAAGATAAACCTCACGAGGATATAAATCCCCCTGCATTTCTAGAGAGGTGGTACTCCTCTTTTTCTTATAATTCCACGAAATAGAACAAAACAAAGTCTGAGAAGGACCAAACTTAACATTTACATTCACATTCAAAACAAAAATAGTACCTAAGATTGGGATCAGGTGTTTTAAAATAAACTCATATGTACATTATTTACAACATAAATAGATAAGATGCACATAAAAGATAAGGGACATATAAATTCATCACATCACCCATCAGAACAGTGAACAATATCCAAGAAGAGAACATTAAATTATCATTCCATAAAGCACCAAGACACATGAAGATAGTTGCCAACTTACATAGGTATGTGTACTGGACCAGAATGTAAGAAGATGCAGCACAGTATATTATATGATGTATGATTTGTTGTACCAACAATGCCAGTGACAGGAAGTAAGGTCTATACCATTCCTTACATGTACCCACTCAACCTTGGGAAAGAATTTCCATGGGTTTTGTGGGAGGTTTACTAACAACTAGGAAGGGACATGACTACCTATTTGTGGTAGTTGATAGGTTTAGCAAGATATGAATTATCATGCATTGTAAAAACACCATCAAATGACAAGAAGCAACAAACATATTCTTTGAGTAGGTTTGGGTGGAATTTGGGATAACAAGGAGCATCATCTCAGAAGGGGATACCATATTTCTCAATACATTTTGGACTACATTGTGGGAGAATATGGACACTGAGCTGAAAATATCTACAACATTTCATCCATAGATAGATGGGTAGATAGAACTAGTCAACATGGATTTGGTGCATGTTTTGAAGGGTTACAACTAGAAGCATCTAAATACCTAGGATGAAAATATGATCTACATACAACACTCTTATAGTAAAGCGGTCCACACTTCTACTGGTAAGTCACTTTTTGAAACTTGCTTTGGATATTTTCCACCTTCACCCTTATATGTTGTATATGGACAGCATAGAGGAGTGAGGAAAGACCACACAAGAGATGCATTAAGAAAAGAATTTTTTTTTGAGAAGATTAGGAAAATCCATTTGCAAGAAAACGAGACGTTGAAGAAGTCCTGAGAAAAATGTGAATCCAAACATGATCAACACAAAACTAGGAAGTCATTTAAAGTGGGAGACAAAGTTTGGTTATAGCTGAATAAGAAAATTTTATAGGGTCCTAGTAAGAAGATCAAGGCTTTGTAGCATGGACATTTTGAGATATTGGATAAGGTGGGAGATAATTCCTACAAACTCATTATACCCCCATACATGCACATTTACTCAGTAGTGAATGTGGAGAATCTAAAACTCTATGAGCCTTCCATGTTGGATCAGGAGGAGGAGAAGATCCTACTGTCCATAAAGGACTTAGCACCATATTCTTATGTAGAGTTGGCAGAAGTCACTCTTTTGTAGAAGAAGTCCAGAACTACAAGATAGGGGCAGCATGACCTTTGGTAGATTTGGTTGAAAAGACAATTTCTAGGAAAAGAAAAAGGGTACTCCAAGGAGAAGGTAGGGGGGAAATTTCCTCAACGCATATAGTCAATATTTTTGGGACCAAAATCCTTCCTAAATATGGAGGTATGATCCGGATACATCATTATAGTATTTTTCATCTATCTCAATGCTTTCAGAGTGGAAAAAATTGGAGGAATCAACTTGCAGGGTCATTTTAACAATGGTCAAAATTTGGAAAATTAGGGTTTGAAACCTTCTAGAGCCATTTTGAGGAATGAAACGACACTTTTTTAGGTCAAAAATTTCTTAGATTTAGTTGGTATGCCTTGATTCTATTATACACATTGAGACTTTTCCAACAGTGCAAAAATCGCTTCAATTGGAGCTTATATGCAAACTTTATGCCTCATGCAAGTTGACCTATCATGTTGACCACCATTTCAAGAAGATTCTAGAAGGTCCAAAACCTTATCACAATTAAGGGTTTAGGAAATCAAAACCCTACCCCTAGATGGTTATCCAGTGATGTTAAATACTAGGTCGCTAGGAGAAGAAGGGGTTCCATTATTTAGCATTATATTTCTTCCATAGTTGAGCATAGCATCTAGGAGTGGTATTTTGAAAGCATAACATAGAAGAAGATATTATGTAGCATCCATACAAGCCACATTTTCAAATGTAACTCCACAGAGAGTGCCTATTTCTTTGTACTTTCATTTGAAAAAAAATAAGAGCAGAGTGACCTCACCTTCTAGCTGGGTTTTCTCCTATAGTGAGCTTCCAAAGTTATATCTTCTATTTATTTTTGGATGGTGTGTGAGTATTTATTTATCTTCTCTATTTTTTTCATTTTATCTATTTCATATATTTTAAGCAAAAAACCAGTAATTAAAGAATCTGAGATCTAAAGGAAATTAACCGTTAGAGTAAAGATTTCAATATTTTATTAGATATGTTGTGACAAATTGCCAAGTGGAATATCCACAACAATTTACAGATCATAAAATCCCAATGAGATGATAATATCCTAATAAAATGAGATCACGTGTGTGTGTGTGGTTAGATAACCAAACCATCCATGTATGGGACCAGAAACTAATAATTGTCTATAAAAATTGGATCTAAAAATGAATAGTGGAGTTTGGACATTCAACTCCATATTTAGTTAATCGGTCAACTCCCTCTAATGGTCAACTACACAATATTACAAGGTGATTTTACAAAGAACCATTGGTGAATCCCCTCTAATGTTCAACTCCACAATTTTACAAGTTGATTTTGCAAAGAACCATTATTTCCAACACCCCTTCATAAACTTAACTTGGAGGAAAAAATTAATTTGCATAGCTTCCCCTTTAANATCCATCATACCAATCAATCCACAGTATAGTAGTGCTTCCCAAAGGAAAGTATGAATGATTGTCACCAAAAAGATCCTTCACCTGGTCTACTTTAAAATCAATGAAACATTATATGCACCATGTTAATAAACAATAGCATATGTAAATAATATTATATCAAAATACAAATTTTCCAAACTACTACCCAAAGAACACCAGTCGATGAGTCAACTAGACAAACAAGACAATATAATCCTGGTCAATGAGTTGGCTAGACAATATCGATAATAATCAATATTTATCAAATAAATCATCAAATAGGTACATGTTATAACACACAACAATAATCAATCTACATATCCCGACAATCCATAAATAATTGAGTCTATCGAAACAGTAAGTCTCGATCGATTAAACAACTAGACATTTATAGTTAGGTTTACTCGTCAAAAAAGAAATAGCTTCCCCCCTTAAACACTAAGGAAGCAATACAATTGTCAAATATAAATAGCAACAAAATAGTCAATCGAAACTCGGTCAACTAATACCTCAGGTTGAACCTCAATCAACCACACCAATGGATCAACAACAAGAAATAGGAGAATTATATTGTTATACAGTTGTTGACATACATTTATAAGAAATCCTCAAACACCTATTCAAATTTTGCCACAACCATTAATCAATCAATATACAATCAACCCTTGTAGTTTGTATTGGCCCAAAATTCTATCCTTACACCTCTTTTGCAAAGTTCTGAAAGAATAATTGTCATTACTCCAAGAATGTTGATTCTTGTGCCAATTCTTCCAATCCTTATGATACAGATGTAGATATGGAAAAGGTTTATGTTTTTTTTTAATATAGGGTGAAAGCTCAACTTTGTGATAAACTAAGGGTTCAAGACAACCCTACACATCAATAAAAATATCATCTACGATATCAGTTTTAGATTCTAGAATATTATGAATAAATAAATCTTAAGCCAACTTAATAGAATCATTAGCAATTGTTTCCTTTCCTACAACAAACAAGACATTTATAATATTTATAAAGAAACTCCTATCTATCAATGAACTGTCATCATATTCAACACCTTCTCTAGGAAATCTTAGCTCAGGAGTAATTGGAACAACAATACCTATCCACTCTTCCCAATTCCACCTTCGATATAGCCTATGTTACTTAATAGTAAGGAGCTAATACCAGTAGTATGTTTCTCAAAACTACGAAAAAAAACAATATTAGTATCCAACAAAGCATGAGGTGTAAAAACATTGACATCATGTTTCTTATAGTCATTAGTACTACAATAAAGAACATTAAATGTAGAATAAGTTATCAGAGAGTCAGAAAGATTGGCATCATCACACTTATTCGCAACCATTAGCAATCATCTGACTGTTGATCTAAAAGACTATTTTATGGTCTTAAGATCAACCTCACAAGGATATAAATCCCCCTTCTTTTTTATATATGTGGTACTCCTATTGTTCTTATAATTCCATGAAATAGAATAAAACAAATTCTAAGAAGGACTAGAATTAATATTTACATTCACATTCAAAAGAAGAACAATACCTGAGATTGGGATTAGGTGTTTTAAAAGAAACTCATATGTACAATATTTACAACATAAATAGATAAGATGCAGATAAAAGCTAAGGGACATATATATATCCATCACAACATTCATCATAACAGTGAACAATATTATCCACGAATAGAGAGAATAGAAAATGGACTGCAATTAGAAGAGAACTTTAAATTATCGTTCCTTTAAGCACCAAAAAGATTATGTTGGATAAAACATTTGGAAACTCAAGTTTCAGATAAAAGTCTTCAAGAATACAATAATGTGATATCCCAAGTAGCTCTGTTGGAGTGTCAAAATAATAATGAGTCTTTAAATGTAACACCTTTTTCAACCACTCCTCAATGTATTCCCTCGACGGTGCACAACAATTTTATGCTTAGTTTTAATTTCAAACAATTGATTTTCAAATTCCCTCAAATATAACTTTGATTGATGCAATGTGTCATCCACTTCACCATTCATGTTAATATACGTAACTAACCATTTTTCAACTTCATCTTCATAATATTCTAAAGTTTTGGTAAATTCATTAGCCCAAACAACTTTTAATGCTCTAAGTTGTGTGTGTAGCATTGAACAATCTCTTTCATGTCAGTCACCTATGGAACACATCCTGCTAATGTTATTCCTAAGGTCCAGATTAGGTTTTGTTTCTTTACAGTCAAGGAAAGAGCCTTGTAGTACTTATATTCTATGGACCATTGGAATTGTTGATCTTCACGACCCATTGTGTTCAGTGTATCTCCACAAAACAACTCCTTTTTTCTTACTTGGCATTCTTTTCTTCTTTTGACAAAAGGTGGAACTATTGTCGATACTTACATCTTGGCATATTTTATTTTATTAAATTATACCATGTACTACCTTGATAACTCAATCAATAATATATCATTATTTCAATTTCATCAGCTTACATGAGATTTGGATTCATTGCAACCATTAATCGATGTGTTATGCATTAATAATGACAATATGGTTATACAAGTGGCGGATGACGTGGAGGGGATAATAAGTATGATGGGAAGTGGTGTTGTTATATTATGATGGATGGAAAATGTTAAGTATGAAGATGCAAAATTATGTATGGGGAGTGTGAAATGTATAACACGAAAATGCAGAATTACGGATCTACGGACCTATAAGCTTGTGAACGTGTCTACAAGAAAAGGTGAAGAGGTTCGCATTAGATTGAAAATATGGTTAAGTGTTTAGGAAGGATGTGGACTTGTGGACCTAAGAACTCAAGTAAAATACTAATGGGAAACGTGTAATTATGCATCCGCCTTGGTGAAAAACTAAGTATCGAAAAAAATGGAAAAGGGAAAAAGGAGAAATATATTTTGGTGTGTACAAGGTTGCAGACTTGAGCATTCAAGAAAGTTTTGACTATTGACATACAACTTTGTATCTTGTTTTTCAAAAAGTGACTAAGTATGAAAGGTGAAAGTGAATTAAGAGATAAAAGGAGATAAAAGGTAAGAAATGTTAATAGGATGAATGTGGACCTAAGGTATGACGAACCTACAAACCTACAAATTTGAGATTTGTGCTACCCCACTCTGCATTGTTCGAAAAATGACTAAGTGTTAGGAAATTTTTTATAGGAGAGAAGAAAAAATGAAGGAAAAATAAGCAAGAAAAAGGGTAAGGGAAATCCTAAAAGTGGTTAAGTGAAACAACACCAATTTGATCAAGTATATGGATTAACATCGAATCCTATTTCAATACTATGTTTACAATCCAGAAATTTGTTTTTCCTCCGAAAACATGTCACATTTTTTCCTCGTTTTTTATGTTGCCTCGATTTTCGTGTCCATTGTTGGTTGGTTTTTCATAACATGGTTTTTTTTGATGGTTTTCTATTTCCTGTTAAGGAATTGGAGTTGTTGACTAATCCAGGTCATTGGGTTAGATTTTTGGATGTTGTTGGCTTCTATATGTATCATAATGAATGAGTATACAATATGTTGGTTTTCCCGGTTTTGGTTTCTAGGGGAAAATTCTTTGTGTAATGTGTGTATTTTCCATTGTATCTTTTTTATTCTTTTATTGAAAAAAAAATTGCAGTGATACATTGTACAAGGTTAAAATCCACATTTGGTATCAGAGCTTTGTTGGCTTTAGGGGATGCCTTTGTGGTCAAGGGATTGGCTCAGGACTGTGATAAGCCTCGTTATAGTGGGAGATATGTGGTATTGATTTTTCAGGTGAAAAGAAATGGAGATCAAGAAGTTTAATGGGAAATTTTTTGAGTTTTGGAAGCTCAAGATGGAATATATGATGGTAGACAAAGATCAATGGATCACGGTGGATCCAGGTACTGCACCTACAAAAACTTCAAAATATGATTGGAAAAATTTGGATCGGAAGATGAAGAGCACAATCTCACTATGTCGCTCAGATTCAGTATTACCGACTGTGTCAAAGGAAGCTACAACCAAGGATTTATGGGATAATGTGGGGAAGTTGTATCAGTCTAAGTCCCTAGTAAATAAATTATTCCTAAGAAATAAGTTGTATAACCTAAGGATGAGATATGGAGACTACGTGGTAGAGCATTTGAACGCCTTCAATATTGTGGTAAGTCAGTTAGTGTCTGTTGAGATTAAAATTTCAAATGAAAATAAGTGTATCAGTTTATTGTGCTCTTTACTAGACTCGTGGGATAGTCTAGTAGTGGTCATAGGTAGTAATACAACTGCCTTGAATTCTAATGAAGTTTCTTCATCCTTGTTGTCGAGGGAGATGAGACGGAAGAACATGGAAGGACATAGCACAGATGCATTATTCTCAAGAGTAAGCTCCCAGGAAAGAAATAGATCTAAGTCCTCAAGTGGGATATCTAAGTCTAAGGGTATATCTAAATATCCTGGAAGTTTTGTAAAGGTATGGTGGATATGTGGAAAAGAAGGGCACTACAAGAAGTAGTGTAGATCGAAACTTGAGAAAAAGAAGGGATCTGAAGAATATCCTTCTACAGAAGAAAATACATCCAAGGAAGAGGGAGGGGATGTGTACTTGGATTCTTCAAGTACACTTGCAAATCATGAGGCATGGTTGGTTGACTCAAGTGCATCCTTTCATATGACTCCCCATAGGGAGTCGTTCTGTGAATATGAAAGGTATGATGTAGGTAATGTTTTCCTAGGTGATGACTCGACAACCAGAATCATAGGTAGAGGAAAATTCAAGTTGAGGCTCATAGATGGAAAGATTAGAACACTACCTAGTGTTTTTCACATCCCAGTATTGGCCAGGAATTTTATTTCTATAATAAAAATGGATGATGCAGGGATAAAAACAATATTTGAAAAGGAAACTTGCAGGATGGTTCAAGGAGCAATGGTGTTACTAAAGGCAGTTCGGTTTGGAACTTTGTATAAGCTACAAGGAAGCACTATTAGTGATGGGTGTAATAGTTAAATTGTTCCTGATATTGAATTTGAAGAATAAATAACTCCTATAGTGTATGGAGAAAAGGTTATACTATGGCTTCAAAGACTAGGTCATATCAGAGAGAAGGGTCTTCGACTAATACATGGTAAAGGTATGGTTGAAGGTATGTATAACTATACTCTGGATTTTGATTCTTGTAAACATTATGTATATGGGAAGTAGAATCAGATAAGATTCCCCTCTGGTGCAACGAGGGAAGAATGAATTTTACAGCTAGTTCAAAGTGATGTGTTTGGATTTGTGTCGATTCCATGATTGGGAAAATCTATGTACTATGTCTCATTTATAGATGACTTCTCAAGGAATAATTGGATATATTTCCTCGGGAATAAATCTGAAGACTTTGACAGGTTTAAAGAGTTTAAGACTCTTGTTGAGAATCAAACAGAGAAAATAATTAAGGTGTTGAGGACAGATAATGGAGGAGAGTTCTGTGGGAATGAATTTGAATAATTATGTAAGATGTGCGGTATATAAAGGAAGAATACTACTCCATATACACCTCAACAGAATGGATATTCAGAAAGGATGAACAAAATGTTAATGGAAAAAGAAAGGTGCATGCTCAGTGGTGTCGGGTTAGGGAAATAATTATGGGTAGAGGCAGTGGGTACTACATGTTACCTGGTTAGCATATCACCCTCATCAGCATTGGATGACAAGACTCCACAAGAGGTATGGACTACTAAGAAACCTTCTCTCACACATCTCAAGGTATTTGGTTATGAGGCCTATGTTCATGTTCCAAAAGAAAACAAGAGTAAGCTAGATAAGAAGGTTAAAAAGTGTATCTTTATTAGGTATAAAGATGGTATCAACTTGTTAACATTATGGTAGCTTCGGGAGGTATGAACCTCCATTATGACCTATGACGAGATTAGACTACTCCGGAAGGAAGCAAAGAAGTTAAGGAAACCCTAGACAAGTTGTCGGCTGTAGAAATATATTTAATATGAATTTATTAATACCCAGAAGGAGATGTCGGCCCCAGTTAAAATTCCCAGACTACTATAAATACAGGGAGTCAGTTCTTATTATTCTCATCTCAGTAGTTACAGAGAGAACTGGATCTGCGTAGGTGCAGTTGCAGCTTGTGCGCAAGTTTCTGGGAAGGTGTGTGCTAGCCTCTGGGTGGGATTATCTGATCAGCTTGGGTTCTATTATTTCTTGGTGCAATAGCCTCTCTTGGCTATTGGATTTCTACCAGGATTCTCTTCTCTGTCAAGGTCAAGGTGCTCGGAGGGTGGCTTCGGCATGTGGTTGGGTGATGAGGGTATTGTCAATGATAAAACAAGCACAATCTTCTATATTCTAACAGGTTAAGGGCCCACACCCCCTTCAATTAGCCTAAAACGCTGGAAGGAAGCATAGCCGCTAGATATTGAGCTCATTGAGGAAATGCCGCTAGGGTTACTAGCAGAAGCAGCTTCCAAAAACACTGCAGCTAAGGTTACTAGCAGAAGCAATTGCAGAAACCCTAAATCTCTGATCTGACACCTTGTGATGGAGTATCTCACCCAAGAAGTAGATATTCAGATGCACCCTAACTTAGCGCACCTCTTGGCTCTCTCAAAAGACAGAAATGACAAAGTTGAAGTTTTGGATCAAGGCATGACCAGTTACCAGTCAACCAAAGACATGTGTGAAATA
Organism: Picea mariana; assembly: GCA_032191745.1. Classification (NCBI taxonomy): domain Eukaryota; kingdom Viridiplantae; phylum Streptophyta; class Pinopsida; order Pinales; family Pinaceae; genus Picea; species Picea mariana. The sequence goes on from JASDQU010011942.1 coordinate 136,702, forward strand.
ATCAGTCTTTTACACTACTCAACACTCATCGGGATGATTGAAGATGATATGTGGATAATCAATAGTGGAGCTTCCAGGCACATGACGGGAGATCAAGCCAGACTCTCAAATCTAAATGAGAGAAAGACATCATACAAAGTGGAGCTTGGAGACAAAAGCACTTACCCTGTCCAAGGATTTGGACAAGCCTCCGTCAAGTTGGAATCAGGTAGTCATG
>JASDQU010011942.1:137018-152202 GCA_032191745.1 Picea mariana
ATACGCGCGCGCACCCTACTGTTGTAATGCGCCCTTCAATTTTTGGTTACTTTGTATAGTTTTTGACCCTTCTGGAATGCTGTGAACTTAATTCAGTGCCATGAATGACTTCATTGCTGTTTTGATGATGTGGAGTTCTTGTCGCCATGTGCAGACGAAATTTCAGTGATAACAACTTTGACTGTTCTCGGCCTTTTTCTGCACTCCTTGGATAGTTCTACGCTATTCCTTATGAGATTTTTCTTGGCTTGAAACCTTTGAGCTTCTCAGTTCTCCTATGTCCTTCTGCAGACCTTCTGGTTCCCCCTGTAAACTTAACACCCTTCCTCCTGAGCTTGTAAAATGAATTTATTTTATCCTTGGCGCACTCCTTGCGCTCATTTAAGCCTTCTGACGACTTCTCCCTGAGATCTTACAGAAGTATTAAGGAATCTCCTTTCCTTGGTTGATGCACTCTTACAAAGCCTTCCTTCCTTAGAGTGTTCAACAACCCTGGGATTGTCTTAATGTCTCCAACACTCCAGAATGTGTTGCTCATGTGCTCACTCTCACCAGCTCAATGCCCTCATGGAAGAGTCTTACAGAGTGTTCAGTAACTTTGCTCTGCACTTTCTCCCACACAGCCTTTCTTTCCAAGGTATTCAACAACCTTAAAATTCCATTCTAAATCTATGAATTATCCTAGTGTGCCCTCCTACAGCTTCTCTTCTGAATCGAACGAGTTCAGACACGCACTCCTTGTGTTGGCTCACAGAGTCTCAACTCTTTGTCGCACACTCCTTGCACTTAGCCTAGAGAACTAGAATTGATCCAACACACTTACAGATAGAATATTATAATTCTATCCCTGCAGACGATTTCTAACTTACATATACAACACAAACGCATGTGAATGACATTCACAACTAAAAATTCATTATACAGAAATTGACAAATAGGAAAATCTATTAATTTCTATTAATGGTGGAATTTCCATTACAATATGTGATACCAGACTATGACTGAGTCTTAGATATCTCTCTATCCCCTATACCTATATGCCCTACTGGCAACAATACAAGAGTTTATACAAGAGGGGCTCAATGAGCTTCCCTCCAAGCTAAGCTAGTGGTTTCTAATCACCATTCAAAATTCGTGACTAATGAGGCAAATTACAATGATGGAAATATGATCTGAATCGGATGCAGATCCCTCCTACCGTCAACCACTTAATGGAAAACTCATCTATATCTTGTGTGAAGGCACAACTTGGCTTTACCAAACTGTCAGCATTAATTGCCTTAATCACATTCTTAGATTTTTGAAAGCAAAATGAGAGGGCAGCGCCTCTCCCTTCCTTGAATGTGCACCAATCGTGATAATAAACTAGCACGCGCTGAGGTGGAGCGATTCTCCTACATCATACTCCATGGCTACCAAAATTCATGAGCTCCTGCTCATGAGCTTCACAACTCTATTGAAATCCCCCTAGATCCCAAAATTTCACCTAGAGATATCCTTCTGCTCCTCTTCTTTGTTGTTGTTGCTGCTTCATCTTTACTGCTGCTCATGCAGGTCCTTCTCTGTCCAACTTCCCCTTGCAGACAGATTCTTTGGCTAACCTCAAAATCAACCTCCTTATCTCCTCTATAGATTCTTCCAGCTACTTCATCGGCTGGTTCCTCTTATGCAGTCTACTTGGCTGCAACTCCTCATGCTTCTCTATGGGTAGATCGTCCTGATTTCCCACGTTGCTTTCATCTCCTATGACATTGATCAGCCACTCTGCTACAGAATCCAATTCCACAATCTCGTCATTGAACTTTTTTCCAGCTACCTCCTCTGATAGACTAACCCCTGTCATTTCTTCAACTGGTCCCATTTCAGCTTCCTCCAACTGTAACTCATGTTGGTATGTCTCCTCTGAAATGGCTATCTCATGGAATCCACTTCTGGTTGTGGACTGTCCAACCAGTCCTCTAGCATATTTAACTCCATCTCCCATTGAGTGAGTGAATCAACTGGGTACTCCTCTTCTATTGGGTCAAACTTCAGTATCTACTCCTTCTCCTCCATGACAGTAACAGCTTGTTGTCCTTCTGTTGCATATGCAACACCTATGCTAGTATCTCCTCAGTTGCTTCGTAGGGATATCCAGATTCCTGCAATGACTAGAACGCTCCTCTACTCCTTCTCCTCTATGATGGAAGTTTTCAACTTGTCATCATCTTCATTCACCCGGCTTGCAGCTCTGCATGAATATTCATATGGATGAGGCCTTTCTTCCACCCCTCTCCATTTGTCAATACCCCTTGCTGACATGAACCCTCAGCTGAGCTCATCTCTTCTCCCTTGCCCACCTGAAAAATCGTGATGTCTCCTCTGCCCTTTTGGCAGTTTATGAGATCAATTGATCCCTTCTCTTTGCCCACCTGACACTCTATGAGACCTCTGCCAGATCTCTTCCCCTCATTGTTGAGGTTTTCGGCATACCTCAACCACCTTTTTAACACTTGTTGTTGCATCTTGGCCAACAACTTCCGAACATGACACTTAGATGTCCTTTTCAAAGGCCACTCATACCTCTAGTGTACCTTTTCCTCCTATTGCATCTTAAATGCTAGATCTTCCATCTCCACTCGGATTTCACTGAGCTCCTTGTCCATCTCCACTTTTATTTTATGCGTTTAGTCTTCTCCTCGACCACGCTTATGACCTCCAATGGACATCTTGCTTCACCTGCATCCCACCTGGTTGTTTACCATCTTTTGCGCACCTTGCAATAGTTTCCACGGAGTATTGCATTATGTCTCCCTTCACCTGTTGTCTATAGGTGAATTCACACTCTGACTCTTACTTGATGTATCCAGATTGTCTCCTCTACCTATAGAAATCAATTATGTGGCTCCCTACTCTCTGTTACCTAAAAACAATTTCAGGCTCTAATACCATTTGACAAAGACCCCCTCCCCTCTTCTTCAGGGTTGCTCGACCTCCTGGTCTAGGATTGTTTGAACACCTAAGTCTAAGTGACTCTTTGATTCCCATTTGGAACTCGATAAACATTATCACAGGTCCCTCTTTCTCCAAAGTGCGAGTTCTCTTAACCCCGCGGCTCTCTTCTTGGCCCTTCAAAGAAAGTTTGTGGCGGCACTTAGCTCTCCATGCCAGGACCTTCCTATCATGTGACTGCAGGATGTATCCTGGGGCACAACCACAAAATCACTCAGGCTTTGAGCTTCGGGCTTTATCTCTTTCCACGAAAACTAATTCTTACGTTCCCAAACTCTGAATCATAAACTTAATTAGAACAAGGATCGAAGGTCCCTGTTCCTCCTTTCGATCGATGGTTGCGATATGTTCAAACTCCAGCCTTCAGGAGTCTCTCATTTTCGTCCTCTTATATCTCTCAGAGTACTACTCCTATGAAATGTGTGGATATCTCCCACGCGTCCCTTCCAAATCCAACATTTTGGATTCAAACCGCTCTTCACGACTTCATGAAGATGTTTGTTTTCTCTTGGCAGACCTCCCAGAGCTCTAGCTCCTGGATCCCTTGATATTTCACCACCTGTATCCTCCCGACAATGGGCAGTTATGCCTTCCTTTAGGAATTCGATGAGTCCTTCATCCATGCTAATGCTTAGAACTTTTCCTGCCCAAGACTTAGATTGTTCTCGCCTTTTTCTACACTCCTTGTAGAGTTCTGCGCTAGTCCTTATAAGATTTTGCTCGACTTGAAACCTTTGATCTTCTCAGTTCTCTTGTGTCCTTCTATAGACCTTCTAGTTCCCCCCTGGCAACTTAACACCCTTCCTCCTGAGCTTGTAAAATGAACTTATTGTATCCTTGGTGCACGCCTTGCGCTCGTTTAAGCCTTCTAACGGCCTCTCCTTGATCTCTTCCAGAAGTATTAAGAAATATCCTTTCCTTAGTCGATGCGCTCTTACAAAGCCTTCCTTCCTCGGAGTGTCCAACAACCCTAGGATTCTCTCAACGTCTCTAACACTCCAGAATGTGTTTCTCCTATGTGAACTCACACTAGCTCAATGCCCTCCTGGAAGAGTCTTACAGAGTGTTCAGTAACCCTGCATTGTGCTTTCTCCCACACATCCTTTCTTTCCAAGGTATTCAACAACCTTGAAATTCCCTTCTGAATCTATGAATTATCCTGGTGTCCCCTCTTGGAAGCTTCTCTTCTGACTCGAATGTGTTTAGACATGCACTCCTTGTGTTGTCTCACAGAGTCTCAACTCTTTGTCGCGCACTCCTTGCACTTAGCCTAGAGAACCAAAACTAATCCAACACACTCACAGATAGAATATTATAATTCTATCCATGCAGACAATTTCTAACTTACATCTACAACACAAACGCATATGAATGACATTCACAACTAAACATTCATTATACAGAAATTGACAAACAGGAAAATCTGTTACTTTCTATTAATGGTGGAATGTCCATTACAATATGTGAGTATGGACTATGACTGAGTCTTGACTCTCTCTCTATCCCCTACACCTATATGCCCTACTGGAAGCAATACAAGAGGGGCTTGATGAGCTTCCCTCCAAGCTAAGCTAGTGGTGTCTAATCACCATTCAAAATGCATGACTAATGAGGTAGATTACAATGATGGAAATCTTATTTGAATCGTATGCAGATCCCTCCTACCATCAACCACTTAATGGCGACCTCATCTATAGCTTGTGTGAAGTCACAACCTGGACTTACCAACCTGTCAGCATTAATTTCCTTAATCATGTTCTTAGATTTTCGAAGGCAAAATGAGAGGGTGGTGCCTCTCCCTTACTTGAATGTGCACCAATCATGCTAATCAATTAGCGCATGCTAAGGTGGATTGATTCTCTTGCATCAATCCATGGGCATTATTTCCCTCGATTGTTAACTATGTAACCATGTAACCCCATTTATGCCAATAAAACAACAAGTGGGAGAATCTTGGGTATGTGTTATATTCTTTGCATGACTAGTTGTAGTGTATGCTACGTTGCATCGGGCGCATGGGCGGGGTTGATGGGGGGCCTCTGGGCCCCCCTTTTAGGGATTCAGGGGCAGCGCCCCTGAGAATTGTTTTTTCCTCGGGAAAGGAGTCTCATTTTTTGTTTCTTTTTTTGTGTCCATTGTTGGGCAGTTTTTCGGCACATGGTTTTTTCCAATGGTTTTTTATTTTTGGTTAAGGAATTAGGATTGTTGACTAATCCAGGTCATTCGGTTAGGGTTTTGGTTGTCGTTGGATCCTTTATGTATATTGCATTATAAAGAATGTATCAAAATGAATGAATATAGAATATGTTTGGGTTTCCAGGGGAAAAATATATGTGTAATGTTTGTATTTGTCATTGTATCTTTTTTGTTCTGTTATTGAAAATCTGTTTGCAGTAAAATATTGTACTAGGTGAAAATCTACACTTTTTATCTTACATTGGTTTACTTATTGTGGATTTGTGTGAAATCAATTTGAGTTATATTTCAATTCACGTCTTAAAAACCCAACCCATAATCCAACACATCTTGCTTTGAGGTTGAAAATCTATGCTCTTGGGTTGATAATTATCTAAATCTTAAATCTGGAATTTTACATTAAATCACTCAATTAACATATTTAGAGGTTAAGGATATTGCAATTTTAACCTTGTAATTTCCTTAAATCAAGCACATAACTGATCCATATGGATGTCTATGGCCTCCCACCTATTCCAACTGGCTCATTTTGGCAGTTTTCCAGTTTGGCAGTTTTTTCCTAGTTTTCGGGTCCCTAACTTCCGAGGCCATTTTGAGGCCCTAAACAACGTTTTTAGGGCTCGCCACAGCCAAACCATGTATCGAATCACAATCTGATGGAAAAATGTTTAGTCCTCGGATAGATCTTTCCAATGGGTCATGTACCTAAAACGAAGATTGTATGCTAAAGTTACGACCTCGGGAAGTTGATGTACTAGCTTACCCTAATGGGGCCCACATGACTTTTGGCACTTCATCTCCTAGGGTTCGATTTTTGGATATATATGGTTTTGGGATTCTTTTTTATTGTAAAAAAGGCTTGGACATCCTCATTGTAACCATGTTCTTGCGAATGAGCACAGTCGTCACATCTCTTCTCATAAATAAGCCACCACCATTCTAGCAAGCTTGTTTTCTGCTGCATTTTACAGTTTTAGCACATTTTCTTATTGAATAGAAATTAGTTTTACTATATCTTTGTTATTGTATATTTGTTATTCTTGTGTCTCTATATTAATAATAATAATAATATGTATTCATTTTCGTTCTGCTCATAAAATCTAGATCAGTGGTATCAGAGCGATTTTCTCCTTGTCGTTCTTAACGCATGTCCCCGACGAGGTCAGGGTACAAATAATTGGGTCTCGATCTTGTTTCTCTTGAGGAAAAAATATCTCTCACGCCCAAGAGACCTCTCATGGAAGGAGAAAATAAAGACAACGGGACAAGATATCCTTTCAAAATGTTTCTCGAGGAAACCACCTCTCTTTGTTAGAGAATGAGGATACCAAGCGAGAGATCCAATAATTGCTCCACAAGGGGCACATCTATCCCAGCTCATCGCCTTGTGGGAGCCTAATCATGCTGGTGCAGAAGAAAGATGAGACCTGGAAAATCTGCACTGATTATCAGGACCAAAATAAAATCATAGTCAGGAACTGATACCCGATTCCCAGAATCAACGATCTCCTTGATCAGCTCAAGGGGGAAAAATAGTTTAGTAATATTGATCTGAAGTCTGAATACCACTAGGTCCTCATAGAAAAAACATATGTATGGAAGATCGCCTTCAAATCAAAAGAAGGTATTTTTTAATGGTTGGTCATGCCCTTTGGTTTGAAAAATCCTCCAACAACTTTCATGAGGATGATGGATGATATCATGTGACCTTTCACCAATACTTTTGTAGTGGTGTATCTGGATGACATCCTCATCTACAAAAATACTTGGGAGGAACACTTGCATCATATTCAGCAGGTTTTGCACACCCTACGGAAGCACAAGCTATATACCAACTTGGAAAAATTCTCCCTCGACATGGGCAAGGTCCATTACCTAGGCTACATCGTCAATCATCATGGTGTGCATGTGGATCCAGCCAAGATCCAGGTCATCCATGACTGCCCATCCCCAACCACACTCATTCAGCTTCAGAGCTTATTAGGCCTTGCCAATTACTATCTCAGGTTCATGTTGGGATTCTCCCATATTGCATGGGCCCTCAACCAAGTAACTAGGGGTGGTGGTAAGGAAAAATTTTTGTGGGTCCTATCCCATCAGCAAGCATTTGATTATTTAAAGCAACGCTTGTGCTCATCCACATTACTTTCATTACCAGACCTGGAACAACCCTTTTGGATTGAGACAGACGCTTCAGACTATGTTGTGGGCGCAGTTCTCACTCAACACAACCACCCTGTGGCCTATCATAGTAATGCATTATCAGATATTTCCTGTAAGTACCTTACCTACGACAAAGAAATGTACTCCATTGTGCAAGCCTACCGCCAGTGGAGACATTACATTCTTAGGAAGGAGACAGTCATCCACACAGATCATAAATGACTACATTTCATGTAGACATAAGGCAAATTGTAGAATGACTGCCATCAAAAGTGGTCCACATACTTGCAACAGTTCCACCCCAACATCAAGTATAAAACAGGTAGTACCAACCGATTTGTTGATTACCTCAACCGAACTACAGTGGTGACACTCACCACGGTGCTAGACTCTTATGGCCACTAGACCTCTAGATGGCCCAACCTCTATGAGATAGACCTTGACTTCACCACCACATACCAAATGTTGGGCGCAAACTCAGTTGTCACTAATTTCCACCTTCAGGATGGGCTATTGTGCCGACTGGTCCATATTTACGTTCCATCAAGCGAGAGAGAGAAGATGATTTGGGAATCCCACTACAGTGTGGTGGCAGGACACTTCAGCTTCGAAAAGACAGTGGCAATGCTGCAAAAACATTTCTATTGGTCGAAACTTCGACAAAATTTCAGCAAGTATATCAGGTCCTACACTTCCTACACTATTTCCAAACCGACCACTAAGAAATGGGACCTGTACACCCCTCTATCTACTCCTAACAGGTCATGGGAATCCATCTCAATGGACTACATGTCGGGCCTTCCGTCCACTGAGAGGGGAAATGACTGTGTTTTTGTGGTTGTTGATTGCTTTTCCAAGATGGAAATTCTGGCCACCTGGAAGAAGAGCATCATAGCAGAGGCCCCTGCAAATATCTTCTTTGAACAAGTATGGGTACATTTTGGAATCCCACAAGCCATTATCTCATATAGGGATAGTTGGTTCCTCAGCACATTTTGGTCGAGCCTCTAGTCACTCCTAGACACCAAGCTCACCAAGTCCACTTCCTTCCACCCCCAAACAGATGGCCAAACTGAGGTCGTCAATCAGAGGATAGTGCATATCTTGCACATGTACAATTCCAAGCACCCATGCACATGGGATGAGAGTCTTTCCTATTTTCAACATAGCTACAACAGAGCCCTACATAGCTCAACTTTCAAGTCGAGTTGAGATTCCAACCATTGGGTCCCATGGATGTTGCACTACCTCTTGCGGACACACCGACCGATTCCACACCTCCTCCAAATGAAACTAAAAAAGCCTCCCGATTCATTGAGCGGATCCAGCACATCTGCCAACAGGTTCAGGATATTTTACAAAAGTCCAATGCCAAGTACAAGTAGTGCCATTATCAACACCGGGTGCCACATAAGTTTCAGGTTGGAGACAAAGTGTGGTTACACTTGTAGAAAGAACGCATTATAGGGCCCCATCGGAAGCTTCGCCCACTCCGTTACAGACCTTACACCATCAGGAAGGTCATGGGTGACAATGCTTTTGAGCTCAACATTCCCCATTTCCTTGGCCTACACCCAGTGTTCAACGTGGATGTCCTTCGGCCATACTTCCCACCATTGTTGGACACCTCTCAGATAGCAGAACAATTGACAACAACATAGCTCAACCATAACTGCATGCAATAGGAATCTAGTGATCATATTGTTGAAACACAGGTCAAGGGCACTCGCCAGCAAAGGATCCATCTCTATCAAGTTGTCAAAGCAAGGCAGCTCCTACACCAAGGCAAGTGGCTCACCCGGGGCGAAATTCAGTAGAAATTTTATCATCTGATGGGGGAACTCAATGCAGTGGAGACCATTTCTTCCTAAGGGAGTAGGGTTGATCCAGATGAATTTCGGTGGCCTCGCACCTATTCCAACTAGCTCATTTTGGCAGTTTTCCAGTTTGATATTTTGTTCCTAGTTTTTGGGTCCCTGACTTACGGGGCTGTTTTGAGGCCCTAAATAACGTTTTTAGGGCTCTCCAATACTAGACTGTGGACAAAGCATAGTTTGACCGCAACATGTGTATTCCTCGGATAGACCTTTCCAACAGGCTATCGTGCACCTAAAATGAATATCATATGCAAAAGTTGCGACCCCGGGAAGTTGATGTACTAGCTTACCCCAACGGGGCCCACATGACTTTTGGCGCTTCATCTCCTAGGGTTAGTTTTTTGGATGTATTGGGTTTTTACATTCTAACCTCATTGTAACCATCTTCTTGTGAATGAGCAATTCCATCACATCTCTTCTTAGAGATAAGCCACCACCATTCTAGCAAGTTTGTTTTCCGCTGCATTTTACAGTTTCAACACATTTTCTTATTGAATAGAAACTAGTTTTACTGTATCTTTGTTATTGTATCTTTGTTATTCTTGTGTCTCTGTGCTAAGAATAATAATAATCTGTATTCATTTTCATTCTTCTCATAAAATCCAGATCAATAATTGATTTGATCTTAAAATCATATCATATAAGGTCAATTTGTGTTGAATGGATACATCTCTTGCAGTTTCTTTTATCTTGGAGTTGTTTCTTTCCTAGTTACTTATTCTAAGTAGTTATTATCTTGGGATGTTAATCAAACTATTACAAATCTAAATTCTCTTTATTACATACTTTATAAATCAGATTTGGCACTCATCAACTAGTTTATAAGTTCTAATTCATAACATATCTAAGTGTATCATTATCATTTATGCTCTTCATCTTGAATTATTATATTAAGCATTAAATCACTTGTTTTTTAAATCCTTAATTTCTCATTGCTATTTCTTTTACGAGATTCATTTATCGAAGTAAATATTTGATCTCATTGATTACATCACTAATTAAGATTTACTTAAACTCTATTAGTAATAGATTAGTGATACCCCTCTTGACCATCAAAAATCCACCAAAAGTACAAAAGAAATTATATTGAAATGACTCTGACACAATTCCCATATGGTATCCCAAAATAACATCCATGGTTGAACTTTCCAATTTTTCTTTTCACGCGAAAAAAAATAGTTTCAATGTTATTCTATTAGAATCAAATGAAACTTTATGGTACATATGTTTCAAGAAAGTGTCTTTCAAAAAGATCTATGGACTTTCTCCTTCCAGTAGTATCTATATGAGTCACTCAAGTGACATATACAAAATTTTAACAGAAAAGATACAACTATGTATTTTCAACCTAGAAAATGTAAAATTTTCCAGAGCTAACAGTAATTCCATTATCCAAGTCTTCATAAAAAAGCCAGCTTGTATTGTCATTGAGTGCCTTTTTTTATAGGTTGTCTGCTACTTTGTTAAATTGTCTGTGGATGTGCATAAAATTAATAGTCTCAAATCCAGTCTTTAATCTTCTAATCTTGTCTTTCCAGTGGTTGAGATAAATAAGATGCAGGTTGGATTTGTCGTTTATTGAGTCGATAGTGACCTTGGAGTCACCTACAACCATTATTTTTTTTATAGAGAGATGGGAGGCGAATAAAAGGACTCCCCAGAGTCCCATTAACTCAACTTTCATATTATTTCTTGATTTCTTGTACCTCCAACAAATTGTTCTTTGACTGTGTTCCTAATATAGAGTTTTAGATAAATTCCAATGCCACACATATTCTCTGTCGCTGCACCATTAAAAAAGCCAATTGGATTATCATCGAAATAAATTGGATTAAGAAGAAGATCCAATTTATCTTCATCCTCATTGACTAAGTATTCTTTGAAAGAAAGGATAATTTTTATGTTAATCATAGGATCAAATCTATACCAGTTCTCAAACATAATTTTGTTCCTAAATTTCCAAATGCCCCAAAGAACCAGAAAAGGGATGTGTCTTAATTTTGGAAATTGAAAGAACCAGTGTCTCAGATTTTATTCAATAGTAGTACACTTCCAATCGTTGTCAATCCTCAAAGAGTTTATCACTTTAGAGCATATGTTTTGTGTTTTTGGGCATTCCACGAATAGGTGTGTAGCATTTTCTTCATTCTTTAAACAGAGTTTGCAGACTGAGGGTCCAATGCCTCCTGTTTTCTGATAATTAACACCAGTAATGATACAATACTTAAGGCACATCCACATGAAGCATATTATTTTGATTGGAATATTAAAAGACCATATAGCTTTGTACCACCACTTATTTTCTTCCTATTTGTTAAAAAGTCATATGGAATGATAAGCTAGTTTGGCAGTGACTGTACCTGTCGCTTGATTCTAGGACCATACCAATATGTCATTATAATTTGAGAGACAGATGTCACTGATTCTTAAGATAGAAACAAAATTTTCCCATTTTGTACCAAGTGTTGTGGAAAAACCCAACTGATTGGACTCCATCCATTATTGACAAGTTTATGTATCACCAGTAACTGTTGCTTGAGCTAGAGTATAGATGTTGTAACTATTTAAAACCTATAGAAGTGGGAGTGATAGTTTGTAGGATTCGTTGCATCCAATGAAGGGATCGTGTCCCAAGACAACTCGATGCCCAATTCCTATCTCCCAAGCCAGCCATCTTTTGATGATCAGAAGAGAGTGCATGTAGTTCTTCCAGATGATAGACATACCTTGTGTCTTATGAACATATATGTGCAACCAGGAAATGATATCTACACCCTTGAGATATTTCTTGCAGAGGATAGAATTCTAGAGACTTGTACTGAATAAACCTCTTCAATAGGATTTGGCAGCAAGAGATTGTGCGAACCAATAAATGTGTTTTATGCCCCAACCTCTGAACTATTTTGGCTTGGCTATATTTTTCCATTTCGCGAGATGATAACCAGTGCCTTTCTTACCTCCTTTCCAGATGAATTTTGTGAGCACAAGTTGGATTTAGTGGATCATAGAGGTAGATAATTTTTCAAGGTTGAGCCAATAGACTGGAATGCTTTGTAAAACTGAATTTGCTAAGGTGAGTCTACCTCCTAGAGAGAGCCATCGAAAGGTCTAATTCTCGATCCTCTTATTGATCTTCTTGAGTAACCACATACATTCGTTAACTCTGTAATTTTTTGGTTTAAGAGAAAAACCAAGATATTTCATCCCTTGTTCAAGGTTATCAATCTTAATATTGAAAACTGAATTTAAATTGTGCTTGAGGTTCAGATCAATATTTTGTACAAGAAAAACGGATTTGTGACAGTTTATAACCATCCCTGTTGCAGCACAAAACTTGGAGAGGATGGTTTTTAAAGTCATCAAGTATTCTAGTTTTTCAACTCCCATAATGAGGATGTCATCAACAAGTAGGAGATGTGAGATAAAAGTATATACTGCAACTTTCAGACCTTGGAAAGTTCTAGAGGCCACTGCTTGTGTCATCAATATGCTAAGAACTTCGATAACAATCAAAAAAAGCAAAGAAGACAGTGGGGAACCTTGACGAAGTCCCCAATGGCATTTGAAGAGGTCTGTAGGGACACCATTAACTAGCACATCCGTATTAACAGATGCGATACATCCCATAATCCACTGTGAAACACACCAGTTTAAGCCAATTTGATCAGAAGTAATCTGAGGAATTGCCAACTGACATTGTCGTAATCTTTTTTTAAATCTAGTTTTAAAATCACAAAGTTTTGTTTTTTCATCTTAGCCATATGGAGACACTCTTGTGTGATGCCAACAACATCAAAAATCAATCTATCCTTCAGAAAGCCAAATTGTTTGATGGATATGAAATTGGCTAGTTAGTCTTTGATCCGAGAAGCTATGATCTTAGAAATAACTTTATAGGCGAAGTTGCAAAGAGCAATGGGCCAAAAGTCATTAAAATTGATCGTCTTGCTGATTTTAGGAATGAGAGCATAGAATGTTGTATCTAGTGCCCCTGGGATATATCCTGTAGAACGAGACTCTTCCACGGCCTTGAGTAAATCCATACCCATGATATCAAAGAACTTGTGGAAAATCTCATGTGTCCAACTATCTAGACAAAGACTTTTCTCTTTAGGCATAATGTTAATAGTATCTTTTAAATCTGAGATCGTAACAGGTTTTCCTATCTCCACATTGTTAGCATCATTAAAGAACGTAGGACCGTCTTGAGAACATTGAGTTGGGTATCAATGTTTTCAGAATCAATGGCTCTGTATTGTTCTTTGAAGTGTTTGAATGATAACTTTTGTAACTATGAATTTGTAGAAATTATGTTCCCTTCTATATCTGATAGGTCCCAAATAGTGTTGTGGTTGCATCTCCGGGACACAAATTTGTGAAAGAAACTAGTGTTCTTGCAGCCTTTCTAGATCTAGATAGCCCGACTCCTGAGTCTCCAGGTAGCTTCTTTAATGGATAAGATCTCATTCTTCCTTTAAGTGAGAGTCTTAAGTGAATCCATTTCCTCTTGTTCAAATATTTGTGTAGGACACTTGGAAAAAAGATCAGTAATTTGTTGCTCAATGGAGGCAAGGTTGACGCTCAGTTGTAATTTCTTATTAGTCTGCCATTTAATGACAGAGCGCTTCAGGTTTTTGAGTTTATCACAGAGGAGTAGAATAGATGAGATGTCAGACCAACTTCGCATATCATCCCAGATATAATGGACTAATGTAATGAACTTGAGATTAGAGATCCAAGAGATATTAAATTTAAAGGGGGAAGCATTAGTCCGAGAAGGTCCATCGAATTGTAGACAGATTGGATGATGATCTGAGATCGTTGAAGCTTCTACCCAAGAATGGAAATTGTGAGGTCTATCAACCATATTGAAGTCTAAGAGAAAACGGTCCAGTCTTTTAGAGATTCCATTGGATCCAGTTCTGCCATCCCGCCAATTAGGTGATATAACTGAAGGTTGGAGGTCTATTAACCCTGAGCAATGAAGGATATTGGCAAAGAAATCGACCAGGGGGTCAATCCATGCTAAAGCACCCCACACTTCATTAGTAGAGAGGGTAAAATTAAGATCACCCCCGATAATAAGTTTGTCTTCTCATAATAATCCTGAATCAAAAAGTTGTTGTCAGAAGGGCTCACGGTCCTTATATGGCGCATAACATTTAAGAAGTTTGATAGGGTCTTTAGAATGCTTTAATCTGCCTTCCAAAAAAAATACCTGCAACTATACCAAAGGCACAAAACTCATCAAATGTTGGGTTTCAACCAGTAAGGAGCCCCCCGGAGCGACCGTTTGAATCTAAGGAAACAACATTCCAATGTGGAAGACATTGTAAAAAGATGTTTTTTTGCCTTGTCACCATCAATCAGAGTTTCTTGGAGTACAACTATATTAAGTTTGATCTTCAAAAGTAATCTTTTAAGGGATGCTAGCTTAGTGGGGCTTTCAAACCCACAGAGGTTGAGGGAAAAAACGATCATTAAGGAACACCTTTAGTCAGCATGGATGCTCTAAGGGCCGCAGAAGAGGGGTTATCAGCTTCTCGAGAAGGGGAGGGGAAAAGGAAGGAGGGAGGCTCTGTATTTGTTACAGAAAGTCCTCCTTCAATAGAGCCAAGAGGCTTTTTTGGAGGTCTGTGTCGAGATTTCCTAATTGTAACATTGGAACGGTCTGGAAGGGTTTAGAAGAAGAGTTTGTTACAGTGAGAGGAAAGGGGGAAAGAGGCACGAGAGTGAGGGTTGAAGAGGGATGAATGTATGTATTGGAGGAGGGGTCAGAAAGAGGGAAAGTTGAAGGGGAGAGGGTTTGAAGAGGGAAAACTTTAGGCATAGTGGAAGTGGGTATGGAGGAGGATTTAGGATCAGCAGAGGGACATTGAATAGGACTTATGTATTCAAGGCGAGGGAGAAAAGATCGTGTGCAGTCAACCTGGTCAAGGGGCTTAGTAGGATTCAAT
>JASDQU010011944.1:47775-64871 GCA_032191745.1 Picea mariana
TTGAATCTAAGAACAAGATCTGGTAATTCCCATTCCCAAGAGTGGTGGAAGGGGGAGTTGGTCCAGCTGGAGGGGATTTTGAAGTGGACACAAACCCTTGTGCTAGGAAAGGGTTTCTCAACACAATTGATTGCAACGAGGAGGGTGGGGTAGGTAAACTATTGGCACACTTGGTAGCCTCAACTGCTTCCCACATTCGACGCATTTCAAGTAAGAGGGAGTATTCATGAGTGTAATTCCCATAGACACCATAGCTAGCCCAAGGTTTATTAGTGACAAGGTTTTGGTTCTTCCCCTACTTGGATTGGGTATTGTTACCATTTCCTTGGTTTGTGGTAGAATGATTTCCCCCAACATTGGTATTAGGTGGAGGATTTTGATTCCCCTGGTTCCCCTAGTTTTAGTTCTTCTTCTTACCTTTCCCCTTGTTTTTCTTCTTATTCTGAATTGGGGATTGGGAGTAATTTGTTGCACATACACTTTCCCTTGAAGAAGGGGTGCAGGTTGACTTGCATGAGGTTGGGGTACTATTGCTGGAGGAGCATGGGTAGCTGGTAGTGGGCCAAGGAAAGGGTAATAAGGGTTCATACCAACTCCACTACAAGAGGAGCTACTACAAGGGGTTCCTTGACCATGCAAATGTGCACGATGTGAAAGCATAGCCCATAGAAGGTTGAGGGAATGAAGTGTTCATCCCACCATAAGGATGACCATATCCACTTGGTCTAGAAGGGGTAAGGTGTGGATAAGTATGGGATATATATCTGACTAGGCCATTAATTGCATTGGACAACTCTGGTGTTTCCAAGTCACCTGAGCGAGAGCGAGGGGCATTAGGAAGGATGGTGTAAAGGTACCCTAATTGCATGTAAATTAGACAATATTGGTGGACCTTTTAGATGGCTTCTTCCTCATTTTGAGGTAGGGCCATGGATACATCTTTGGCAATGGAGGGAAGAGGGGACTTTAACAACCAATCCATAAGGAAAACATTGCTAATCTGGGCTTTACATAAACCACGTTGTCTATGCCACTCATGAATGTAGTTGGAGATGTGGGTAGTAGTGGTTTGATGAAAGCTAATTAGGATTTCTATCCCTATGTCATGGTAGAGTAGGAGTTGGAAGAAGTTAAGGAACAATTTGACTATGGACTCAAAGACTCTATGGGTGTTATCAAGTTGGTTGATGTACCGTTTGGAAACAACACCCATCTGAGTAAGTTGGAAAAGTCTTAACCTAATCGAATCCTCCATTATGGAGTTAGAGGAACACTGAAGGTGGAAGGACATTATGTGGCTAGAGGGGTCTTCTCTTGGTTTACCTTCAAACTTAGGGATATTTGAAGGTAGTTTGTTTGGCATGGGGGGGCAATTAATGTCATGGTGGATGGGGTTGTTAATAAAATTGATCAAATTGGGTAGGTTTAAACCAACCATGAAAGGCGTTAGCGTTGGGTCCTGGGTTAGCTCCAACCATGGTGGAACTTGGTTTAGAAGGGGATGAAGGACCCGATAGGGGGGGTGTGGGCCTAGAACTGGATATACCAATGCCCCTCAATGGGAAGGGGGTTTCGAGTCAGATGAGATAGAACTTGAAGGTGGGTTAGGGCGAGGGACTCTATTTCATCGAGCAGAGAGAATAATATGTCTAATGGGGAACTCAGGTCGAAGGCATTGAAACCTACATGACTGTCTCCAATGGGGAGCTATGGTTTCCTAAGGTAAGTATCTCTTAAGAAGCTAATAAAAGAGGATAAAAAAAAGAGATGATGAATTACACAACTACTTAATCACACACACACACACATACTGCGTGCTTAGGTGGTGCATAAGTGGCTTCAAGTGTATCTAAAGATGAATAAATTTCGATTCAAGTAGGTTTGTCCTATCAAAATAAAATTACTATGGCCTATAAGATCAACTAAAATGCTCAATCAAAACCTAGACTATGGATGGAGGCCTTCTAAACAACTAACAACAGGAGGAGATGAGGTCCCCTGTGTAGCTGAGCGAAGGTGTGAGAGACAATTATAACTATAGGGTAGTGGGTGGATAAAGGTCTCAAAGGCTCGTCAAAATCTATCTCAGGTGCCCTCCCACTTGTGAGATCCCCTTGAGTAAAGACATCTAAGATTGGTTACTAAGCTACCTCTTTATGAACACGTGTAACAAGTTATCTTTCCTTCATGTTGAAATCACAGGGTTTAGGGATCTTCAATAGTGAAAAAGCAAGGAGTCTCAATCACACCTACGGTCCAGACCTCAACATTATCCACTTTGAGAGCGCTCCTGTTACCGAATGGGTTGAGACCCTGTTCGATAGAAAGGATTTTGGTTCCCTAAGAGGTCAACTTCTATGTATTAGATGTAAGTGATCAAGGGGAATTATTTGGATTCCTATCCCCAGGGTCCTAACTTAACTACAAATTTGTTTTGGTGTGCAAGGGGGCTTAAATGTGTGTTAAGATAATGGTTAATTTTAGGGTTGAGCTTGGTGTCATGAACCGAGCATATAGCTTAAGGTGTGCTTGTGGTATGAATGAAAATTAAATTGTTGAAAGTGAATTGCTAAAAATAAATGCTTAAGAAAGGAAATAGTACGGAAATTAAAATTCTAAATAAATATGCAAGTAAATTAACTAAAGTATTAAGTGCTAACTTTTCCTCTTATTAAAACATAAATGACTTGCATGAAAAATTAGTTTTTTTAAACATAAAATTCTTTTTCAAGCAATGCAATCATATGCACACAAAATTCCCTATTGTCAAGCAAAAATTAGGGGTCCTCGGTGGCCTTTCTTTTTTTCACTAATGGTTTTATGAAAATCTGAATTACATCTATATTCCGTAACAACAAAAGAGAAGGGCCTATGGCTATAACTAACATCTAGAAAAAATGAAATGGAAACTAGCTCTATGCCCTAACCTATATGCTTCTTTTTCTTTTTCTTTTTAAATTAAAATGACATGAAATGCAATGAAAGAAACCTACAAGTATGAAAAACCATTGAAATGTGGAGCTACATCCTATTTGCAGAGGCAAATAGAGAGCCAAACCCCCCAAAAAATCTCTTGAAGGAAACGTACTAAAACCCCCAAGGGGTTTGTTCCTCAATCCTTTGGATTTTAGAGAGTTTTTAATAAAATCAATAAACTGATAACTAATTGGGCATCTATAGGCCCCAAATAGAAGCCCAACGGTCACAAGAAATCGTGGAAAATTGAAAAAAATCGTTTTTTTACCCCTTGCAGAAACTCACCTTAGAAACTGCATTGACCCATGCAGAAACTCCGACTACTTCCTACGTTGATCAATAATGAAACATGGCCTGTTAAGTGTGTTAGTCCATACACTTGTTGACCCCCTTTTGTGCATTGGTCCCTGGGAGCTACCCTGCACTTGTAGCCTCAGTTTTGCAGGACTCCTAAGAGGTTTTCGGCCCCTGTTACCATACACCCACAAACGAGGATCTCGAGATTAGCTCATATCCCTAGTAGAGTCGCCATTCTGTCGGTGCAAATATGAAAACAGAGTGAGAAAAATCACAAATCTTGTGGTTTCTAAAAGATTATAGACAAATGGGGTTGAAAAACTAAAAACCCTAGTTTTTGATGGAGAAATTTACCCTGAGATTCATGCTATTCTTAAAAAATAATAGAAATGCAACAAAGAAATACCCATGAACAATAATAAAATCAAAGAATAAATTAAATCTTCATTACCCAAATGGAAGACACTACAATATCACCTTTGGATGACTCTTGACACTATGGATATTCTGGTAGCCTATCCATGGGAGGGTTCTTTACTTCCATGAGCATGTGGTTGTAGCTTCTCTCCTCCTCTTCTGGGTGTAGATGGCTGGAATAGTGGTGTGTTCCTTCAAAAACTAGGGTTTCAATGGCAAAAGGGGAAAACTAGGGAGAAATCCATAACGAGGGAGATGAGAGAAAAAATGGATTGAGAGAGTGAAAAATGAGTGAATGACTGAAATGGGGTGAGATCCCTCCTTGTTTTATAGGCAAAAGATGGGATTTTTAAAATATTTTTTCTTTAAAAAAAACTAAATTTAGGATGGAAGGTCGTAAAAAGGGTTTATGACTTAATTAATCAAGATTAATTTTAGGAAAATGGTTCTTATGTTGAGCATATGTTTTCATTTATGTCAACAAGGTCATGGACTACGATGGTGTGACGGTGTGACAGAATGGACTACGACGATGTGACAGTGCGACAATGTGACAAAATGGACTGCGACGGTGCGACAAAATGGGCTACGACGGAATGGACTGTGAATAAGAAATTCTATAGGGTGCCTTGAACCAATGCAACGAATAGCACATAAGAGCATGACAAGACAAAGCTAGTGCGACAAACAACACAATGGAATGTGACTGGATGAAGACTCATGACTCGAGTCTTGCACTCTTACTCTATCCACGCAACACATGTTCTGTAAACCAGAATGTGAATTGTCGCGAAAATGAACATTTTGGTAAAACAAGGAAGATTTGGTCCATTTGATTTAGTCAAAGAATGTTCGATAACAAAATTTTGTCCACATATAACCAATCAGATTTTGATGTGGTCAAAATTTGTCCACAATGTAACCGTCACGTGTCCACATACTTTATTTAGAAAAAGTTGTAATTGATAGGATTTTGATGTGGTCAAAGTTTGTCCACAATATAACTGTCATACTTTATTTAGACAAAATTGTAACTAACAAGATTTTGATGTGATCAAAGTTTGTCCACAATGTAACCGTTACACCTCCACATACACAAAGGTGAACTCAGGAAAAATTACTATAAGTATGGATGCACTCTGATTGTGTAGGTGGGTGAAAGCGTGTGGGAAGTAGATACAACCACTGTCCAAAGGAACGTTAATAAATTTTTTGCCAGTTTGTGTAATGTAGCAAATTTTTATGAATTTAGGGCGGAAGGGTGGTGCTAGGGTGAGTCGAAGCTCACTAAGGATTGGTATCCTCATTATATGTAACAGGTTGGTGCCTGAGAGAATTGGTGTCCTCATTATCTGTGACAGGTTGATTCCTAAGAGGATTGGTGTCTTCGTTATCTACGATAGGTGGGTGCCTATTGAGATGAAAATTTATAGCTTATAAGTTGGTGCTTGCAGAAGAACATAAAGAAGATGTTCTGTGGTTTTTTCCTGCATTGGGTTTCAACGTAAAAATCTTTGTGTAATGTGTTCACTATGCTATTTTGATTTCTGCTTGTATATGTCATTAAGTGTGCACTTCTAAACAACTTAGATGGCTATTTTGATTTCTGGTTGCATCTATCATTAAGTGCACAATTTTCTAAATAACTTAACTGGTTGAAAAGAAAGAAAAATACAAAAGGTTAATGCAATACTGTTCACCCCCGCTCTCAGTATTGATGTGAGTTTCAACAATTGGTATCAGAGCAAGGTTCCTTCAGTAACAGTCTAACAACTGGAAGGAAGATCACACATGAAGTATTGTTAGTCAATATTCTTTTTCAACCAGACCTCCTCTTTTCAATGGAACAAATTTTGCATTTTGGAAAATCAGAATGAAGACCTACTTGATATCTCTTGGTATGGAAGTCTGGCAGAGTATGGTAGATGGTTATAAAATCCCAACCACTCTTCCAATTGATGAAGTTGGTAATAAATATTACTATAGTAATGCAAAAGCTATGAATGCTATCTAAGGAGGACTTGCATAAACAAAATTTGTTAAAGTGATGCAGTTGGAATCCGCTAATGAAACATGGGACAAACTAGTAAACAATTATGAAGGAGACGAGAAAGTGAAGTCGGCTAAACTTCAAGGTCACAAAATGCAGTTTGAAAGCCTAAGTATGAGTGAAGATGAAAATATTACAGGTTTCTTTCTTAGAATGGATGAGACTGTAAACACCATGAGAGGGATAGGAGAGGGAATTAAAGAAGCTATGGTAGTTCAAAAGGTACTGTGATCTCTTCCCTCAAGATTTGATACAAAGGTCTCAACTATAAAAGAAATGCATGAACAAGGCAAACTGACTATGGATAGGCTCCATGGAATTCTGACTACTTATGAGATGAGAACTAGGAAAGATCAACCAAATCTAAAGGATGCAGTCTTCAAAGCATCAGTCAAATCATCAACATCCCAAGATCAAGATTCTTTAGAACACTTCTAAGAAGAAGAAGAAGCTAATTTTGTAAGAAATCTAAAGAGGGGCTTCGGAAAATATAAAGGTATGTTACTATTTAAATGCTTTCATTGTGGTAAAGTTGGTCATTTTGCTTCTAAATGTCCTTTTAAAGGAAATAACACTATTGAAAAGGAAAGAAAAGGCAAGGATAAACATAACAAATTTTAAAAAGTATTTTAAAAGGAATAGTTTTTATTCAGAGGAGGATATCAGTAGCTCTAACGAAGAAGAAGATGAGCCAGATCCAATTCAGGATGAAATTTTTTTCATGGCTTTGGAACAACACAAATCTGATCAAACAGACACAAAATAGTGTGAAGCTATAGTAGATATGAAAGGAGAACTCATTAGTGCTCTGGAGGAAATGTCCCGACTCAAGAAAAAGTATAGACTAAGAAAATAACAGTTGGATGTCTACAAATACAAATACAATAACGTCAGTGAAGAATTAGTCATCTTAAAAATTCAACTAGAAGAAGCCAAAAGAAAGGAAGAAGTATTGATAAATAAAATAAAAGAAAAGGAGAATATCTAGGACAAACTAGAAGCAAAAATAATTGTCTTAAGAAAAGATCTAGAGAAATCCAAGAGTCAAATAAAAGTCATAAAAGGATCTGAAACTCCAGATAACATTCAAAGCACTCAGAGATCACCAGATGAAAAGACATGGCTGGGATATAAGGAAAGTCTAAAAATTTCCAAAGGTGAGTCAAGCACTAGCATGTCAACCAATGAGAAGCCTACAAGTTATGCATATGCTCTCAAGGGAAACAAAGTCAGTGCAACCAAGCAAAAGATGAAAACAAGAAGTAGTCAGAATTGAATCAACCCAACAATGAAGAAAGGAAGCAACATGTGCCTAAATCTTATCAAGTTGGAAGTCAAAGACCAATTCCTACAAGTAAGTTTTTCATTCCAAGGCATCCAAATTTTTTCCATGGATATTGTTTTTCTTGTGGAAACTTTGGACACAATGCTGTAAGTTGCAGATTTTTTAGATATAACAGAAGCATAGGAAATAAATTCAACAAACCTCAAAATACTATGGTTCAAAATTATTTCAATAATGCCTTCTCTCCTTTACTGGATGACCCTGAATGCCACATATGCAATAATTTCAGACAGAAGGCAAGTGAATTTAGAATCAAGTTGCTGCCTATCTTTAGGCAAGACAAACAAGACGATTTTACCAAGATTTGGAGGAAGAAAAATAAAATTGAAGAAAATTGTGGACTAGCTCTATATGCCAAAAATAAAAAAAAATCAATGGTACGTTGATAATGGTTGCTCCAAGCACATGACTAGAGACAAAAATAAGTTTGAATTCTTAACTGAAGAAAAAGGTGGTAATGTCACTTTTGGAAACAATGCTCCATCCATAATTAGAGGAAAACGAACTGTTGTATTAGATGAAGATAAAAAGCGAAAGACCAAAGCATAGAATGTGTTGTATGTTGATGGTCTAAAACATAACTTTTTAAGTGTAAGTCAAATGTGTGGCCAAGGACACAATGTTCTTTTTCAGTCAAGAGGTTGTAAGGTAATGGATGCAAATATAGGGAAGACTGTTGCTAAGCCAGTCAAAACTTCAGAGGATGTGTATGTTCTAGAAGAAGGCAAAAAAAAATGTTGCATTGGTAAAACTGATGAGAGTTGTCTTTGGCACAAAAGACCAGGTCATCTGAGTTTTAATCAACTTGTTATGCTAGGAGGAAAATATGCTGTGAGAGATATGCCTAAGATATTCAAACCTGAAAATACTGTCTACAAGTCATGTTAATTTGGAAAACAATCAAGAGTTCAATTCAAGGCAAGAGAACACTCCACCACTCGACCTCTTGAGCTGATTCATACAGATCTCTGTGGTCCTACAAGTACACAATCTCCTCGACGTGAAAGATATTTCATTTTGTTAATTAATGACTATACCATAATGGCTTGGGTTGGATTGTTGAGGAATAAATTCGAGGCTTTTGAAAAATTCAAAATCTTCAAAGTGCAAGTAGAAAATGAAATGGAATTAAAAATCAAATGCCCAAGGTCAGATAGAGGAGGATAATTCACATATGATGAATTCAACAGTTTTTGTGAAGAACATGGGATCAAGAGACAATTTTCTATTGCCAAAACCCCTCAACATAATGGAGTAGTGTAAAGGATGAACAAAACAATTCAAGAAATGGCTAGGGCCATGCTTGATGAATGATAAGTACCTAGAACCTTTTGGGGAGAGGCTGTTCAAACTGCTGTCAACATTCTCAATATGATGCACATTAGAGTAAACAATGATAAATCACCTTATGAGATATAGCATGGCAGACAAACATCAATAAAGCACTTCAAAATCTTTGGAAGAAAATGCTACATTAAAAGAAATGAAGACAACTTAGGTAAGTTTGATTCTAGAGCTGATGAAGGAATTATGCTAAGATAATCCTCCAAAAGTAAAGGGTACAAGTGCTATATCAAAATGATCCATAAGATAATTGAGAGCATAGATGTAAAGGTAGATAAGGGACCACTTCATTCAATGATATGTGAACACCATAATGAGCAATATGATGAACTAATCAACAACGAGTTACAAGACAATGGAATGGGCGAGCAACAAGAACAAGAGGATTCAAAAGAAGAAGAGAGAATGTAAACATCACAACCAAATATCACATCAAGGTATGTTCAAAAACATCATCTAGAAAGTCAGATTCTTGAAAATAAAGAAATAAGTGTACAAACCATAAGGAAACTTATATATAGATCTACCTTTGCAAATTTTGCACTATTGTCCTTGATTGAACCCCAAAACATTGTGCAAGCCAACCATGATGATTATTGGGTCAGAGCCATGTATGAGGAATTAGACCAAATAGAGAAAAATAAGACTTGGGATCTTGTTCCAAGATCAAATGACAAGAATGTAATTGGAACTAAATGGGAATACAGAAACCAAATAAATGAAGATGAACAGATTGTTAGACAATTGGTTTGGACAGTTGGTTGTCATTGATGTCAGAACTTGGAGAAGTCTGGAAGCCCTAGAGATGTGGTTGAGATATATGGATAATTAGTTGAAATTGATGGAGTGGTTGATATCATCATATGTTTTGGGTGCATTTGATGAAGTCTACATGTAGCTCTGAAGGTATGGTTGATACAGGAGCATCGTCAACAAGCACACGTGGAGAGACAACTCAACGCCTTAGCGCGCCTTTGAATCATTTCAGAATATGAAACACTAGCGTTTCCTGCAAATCTTTCTTGGACTGATTGAAAACAAAAGAAGATCAAAATGCTTGGAAGCAAATTATTGCGAGTGATCTGGGAGTTTCACTCCTAGACTTTATTGTAACGGTGCTTAAGGGGTAGTCAATTTTTTTTGAGAAGACAGGTAGTTGGAGGGAACCCTAGGAACCCTCTAGTATATGTAGATGCATTGTATGCCCGAATGAGGCTGCTGGAGATTAGGTTACTGAATAAGAGGTAGCTGCAAGTTAGTTAGAAATCCTCAGAGGAGGAGATAGGAGATAGAATAGTTCCTTGAGGGATCTTGAGAGAGCTGAGACTCTGTTACAGTCTGGCTTTTGTAAATGCTTGTACAAACATTCATCTTAATAGAAAGAAAGAAGTTTTTCCTGCATAAGAACTCTCTATGTGTTTATGTGTATCTGATGAATGTTATCCATGTGTTTATGTAAGTTGTAGATGCATGATAGGTTTCATCTGCAGTAGGAAGGTAGATACCTCTATCTTGGTTAAGTTTGAAATATCATCCAGGGTTCTTTAGGCTGTGCAAGGAGTGCACAACAAAACATTGGAATTTATGTAGCCAACACAAGGAGTGCGCATTTGAACTATGTGGAGTTAGAAAAGAAGGTGCCAAGAGGGTGCACTAGAGTGAAAACAACTCAGGGGAAACCTCAATGTTGCTGAATACCTTAGAGGGGAAACTATGCCGAGAAAGCACATAGAGACAAAGTCATTGAGAACTTTGTAGAGCCTTGCGAGACGGGCATCGAGCAGGTGCAAGTGTGCACAAAGAGAAATCTCTGTCGAGTTCAAGGGGAAGAGTGTCAAGAAGAAGACAACCACAGAGTTGTTGAATACTCTGTAAGCTCTGCAAGTGTGCATTGAGCAAAATTTGTCGAGAAGGCACAAGAATCCCTTTAAGGAGTAAAGGAATGAAAACCTTAGAACTTGAATAAGAAAAAGCTCAAGAGAGAGAGTGTAAGGAGTGAGTGCAGAAGTGAACTTATTCCAACATTCACAAGCTCAGGAGGAGTAGTGCAAGCTTGCACACAGAGCGCAAGTGTGTGCCAGAGTCGAGGACAATCTTCATTGTCAAAGTTCAGGAGGAAAAGCGGAGTCGAGACCCTTTCAACCGGTTTCGTAGGAGAAGATTCAAAGACCAAAATCTTTGAACACTTAGAAAATTTCCTAAGTCTGGGAGAAAAAAGAAGCTTAGGAGGAGGAGCAATAACAACCGTCAGATCGATTGCAGGAAGAGATCGGGACCGTCCGATTGGGGTCCAGGACGAATAAGAAATGAACGAGGATAAGGAGAGATCCCATCCGTCGGATCTGAGCGCGAGGGACCGACATCCGTTGGATCCAGGTGAAGTACACAGTCCTTAACCCTTGGTGCGCACAGGAGAGCGGACTTGCCAAAGTCCCAAAGTCCAAAAGTGATTAGGGACCGTCCATCATCCAGAGGGACAAGTGGCGCAAGATCTACAACTTCAGAAGTTTGTAGACTAGGAGAGAGTGAAATCTATGAAGAGTGGATCCCAGCCGTTGATCGCAAGGGGGTTACGTGTCAACAAATCATCAACTTCAGGTGGAAGTCCTGCGGAGGGAGTAAGAGTTGAGAGTTGAAACTCCCGAAGCACGAAAGGCGAAATCAATCGTAGTCATCCGATTCAGAAGGACACGCGGTAGAAATCCATAAATACCCAAAGTAAATCGTAGTCGTCAGATTCAGAAAGACATGCGTCGATGGATCGTGAGCTCCATGAGGAAGTGAAGGTGGAGTGTTGAAACTCCTGAAGCCCGAATAGCCGAAGTATCTGGGAGGCGTCGATCTGTGGGAGGACACGCGTCGTTAGATTGTGTACTTCGGGTAAAACGCTCTGGGAAAAAAAAAAGCGAGCATGGAGAAGTTGAGAATTGATATTTCCAAAACTCGAAGATTCGAAGTGAATCATAGCCATCCAATTGAGAAGGACTCGTGGCAGAAATCCATGGACTCTGGGTGAAGACCCGAAGTGAATCGTAGCCGTCAATTTGCGAGAGACACCCGTCAATAGATCGCGAGCTTTAGATAAAAGAATCTTGGGGGAAAGTAAAGGTTGAGAGTTGATATTTCCGAAGTCCGAAGTCTCGGAGCGGGCTAGGGTCATCGATTTGAGGAGGACACGTGGCAGGAGATCTTCCATTGTGGAGAAATCCACTCCGGAAAAAGAAGGAGGGTGTTGAACAAGAACTCCCGAAGGTCAGAGAGCAGGAGTTCATCTGAGCCATCCATTCGCTAAGGATAGGTGTCAGCAGATCTTCCACTTCCGAAGATAGCCATTGCAGAGGAAGCAAAGTTTGAGAGTTGAAAACTCCGAAACCCGAATTGCGAAGCAAATCACGACCGTTGATTTAGGAGGGACACACGTCGATAGATCGTAAGGATCTAAGAATGTGTGATCCAGAGAGAAGGTAGATAGAAGAGACATATTTTAGCCGTTGATAAAGAGGCATCACCCAAGATTGGAGATCAATGATCATGCTTGATTGCGGGGCCAGAAAGTGCTCGAACGTTAAAAATCTGAGAGCGGGCCGCAATTGAAATCACGGTATTGGGAAAGGAATACGTGGCAGTTGGAAGTGAATTGCGGGGAGAAAAGAGGTGTGGTCTCAAACCACTTTTGGCCGCTCTGAAATCGCGTGTTTATGTGAGGTCACAGCCCGAGGTCACATGCAGGAAGGGGCCTAGCAGAAGGAGCCAACGCTTGTGAATAGAAAAGTGCCAAGAGCATTAGAGAAAGGGCCCGTGGGTTTCATATGACCTGCGCCTTCAGGGGAAAGGGGACCTGTGTAGATTGTTTGGGGTCTAACAAAGGCCCGAAGAGTCAATTCAAATCCTTGATTGGAACGATCCTAGACTGGGAGGTCACGCAGCCCCAAGAGGAGAAGGGGGGTCTACATCAAGTGGTATCATAGCTGATTTTTGCTTGTAGACAGCAGGCAAAAGAGGAAAGGAGATAGAGAAGACAATATGACTACATCAAGTAGTATCAAGAGCTGAATTTTGTCTGCAAATTGTAAGCGAAGGTGAGAAGGTGAATAGAGACAATCTGATGACATCAAATGGTATCCGAAGCTGAAGCAGAAGTTCGCCTATAAACAACAGGTGAAGGGAGACAGAGTACTGATGCTCTATAAGATTGTTGCAAGGTGTGCAACAAATGGTATACAACTAGGTGGGATGAGGTAAGAGGAAGATGGCTATTGAAGGCCATGAGTGTGGTCGAGGAGCAGACCACAAGTAGAAAAGTAAAGTAGAAATTGACAAGGAGCTCATTGAGATAAGAGCAAGAATGGAAAAACTGACATTGAAGATGCAATAGGAGGCAAAGGTACACTGAACATATGAATGGCCTTTGAGGAAGAAAGTAAAATGGCCTGTTCAAAAGTTGTTGGCCAGAAAACAACAAGTAACGAGGAAGTGGCTGAGGCATGCTGAAAACCTCAGTGACATAGAGGAGAAAGTGATTCACATCTGTGAACCAGAGATTGGGAAGAACCTCAGTGACGAGGAGGAGGTGAGATCAATTAAAGGTCTCATAAACTGCCAGGAGGGCATAAATGAATTTTCATATTTCCAGGGGGTAATGAGATGAGATCAATTGAGGATCTCATAGACTACCAGGAGGGCAGGAGAGAAATCCCAGATTTCCAGGTGGGAAAGGGAGAAGAGAGGAGACCATTTGAAAAGTCTCATGGACTTAGCTGAGAGTTCATGCCAACAAGGAGAGCTGGTGGAGGAGGATCAGAAATGCATTCTGATCATTGGGGGAATTCAAATATTCTTGCCAAATAGTCCAACAGAGGCTAGTACAAGTGTTGCACATGAGGAGGTGGTGCAACAAGAATCCAAGAAAGAGGCCATGGGGCCAAATGATTTTAAATCTATCTGTGTCTGTGATGCAGGTACCATAGAGGAAAGACAATCAGCAGAGATTGTCAAAGAGGGGGAGAAGGAGCAAATACTGATGTCTACCCCAGTAGAAAAAGAGGATAATTCAAATGAATTGCTCACTCAATGGGAGCAAGAGATGAAGATGTTGGAGGATTGGTTGAACAATCCTGAACCAGAAAAGGACCGCCATGATACAATCATGCAAAGGGAGACATGCATGTAGATTGCAGGAGAAGAGAATTCAATAGAATTACTCAAGAATTTCAACCTGGGAGCTGAACAAGAGATGACTGCAACACTGGAGCCCGCAACAGAAGAGGAAGCAAACAACATATATTTTGTTGAGCTGTATGAGGAATTGGAAGCCCAGGAGAGAAAGATAAATATGCAGAGTAGCCATATCCAACATGTCAAGTTGGAAACATGTGGAGGAGCATACCATCCTGGGGAGCAGCTGGAGGAAGTTGGAGTTGAACCAACACAAGAAGAGATGACATAAGTCAATTTGTGAGAGGAGGAAGCTGAGCAATAAATCAGTGGTGAGATTGCAGAATTGGAATCTGCAACAGAGTGGTCAACTAGTGCCACAGGAGATGAAGATAACAGGAAGGGTCAGATTGATCAGATTGGTAAAAAGGAGAAAGAACACACATTTCAATGTGCCCAAGAGATGGAGGAAGAAGAGCATTAAGAGGAATGGCTCAAATTTTTCAGCCAGGAAGATGAGAAAGAGATGACTGTAGAATGTGAACCTACAACATAGGAGAGAACAACATATAGCATGGATCTTGTTGATCTGTGTGAAGAGCTGAAGGCCCTTGAGAGAAGGGTAAATATGAAAAGGCATCTTATCCAACAAGTTAAGTTGGAAATTTATGGAGAGAAGATGCAACAGAGCAGATTGCAGGAGGAAAGCCAGCCAGTGGTCCAGCTGAACAAAGAAATAGAGGAGATAAAGAGATTGATGCTAGAAGAAACACAGAAAGCAGTCATTAGAGAATTATGGGACAAAAGAAAACCTGCAGGAGCAGCAGGGCAGAATAAGCAGCAAGGAAGAGGAGCAAGTGGACAGCTCCAATTTTAGGTTTGGGACCCTAGAGGATCTCAACAACATAGTAGAGGGAGCCATGAGCAGGAGCTCATGATATTCCCAGCCGTGGAGTATGATGCAGGAGCATCATCAACAAGCACACGTGGAGAGACAACTTAGTGCCTTAGCATGCCTTTGAATCATTTTAGAATGTGAAACACTCACGTTTCCTGCAAATCTTTCTTGGACTGATTGGAAACTGAAGAAGATCAAAATGCTTGGGAGAAAATGATCGTGAGTGATCTGAGAGTTTCACTCCTAGACTTTATTGTAACGATGCTTAAGGGATAGTTAGTTTTTTTCGAGAAGATAAGTAGTCAGAGGGAACCCTAGAAACCTTCTGGTATATGTAGATGCATTGTATGCTCGAATGAGGTTGCTGGAGATTAGGTTACTGAATAGGAGGTAGCTGCAAGTTAGCTAGAAATATTCAAAGGAGGAGATAGGAGATTGAATAGTTCCTTGAGGGAGCTTGAGAGAGCTGAGACTCTGTTACAGTCCAGCTTTTGTAAACGCTTGTACAAACATTCATCTTAATAGAAAGAAAACAATTGTTCCTGCATAAGAACTCTCTATGTGTTTATGTGTATTTGATGAATGTTATCTGTGTGTTTATGTATGCTGTAGTTGCATGATAGGTTTCATCTGTAGTAGGAAGGTAGATACCTCTATCTTGGTTAAGTTTGAAATATCATTCGGGGTTCTTTAGGCTGTGCAAGGAGTGCACAACAAAACATTGGAAGTTCTGTAGCCAGCGCAAGGAGTGCCCATCTGAACTCTGTGGAGTTAGAAAAGAATGTGCTAGGAGGGCGAACCAGAGTGAGAACAACTTAGGGGAAACCTCAATGTTGCTGAATACCTTAGAGGGGAAACTGTGCTGAGAAAGCACGAAGAAATAGAGTCATTGAGAATTATATAGAGCCCTGCCAGGCGGGCATCGAGCAGAGGCAAGTGTGCACAAAGAGAACTCGCTATCGAGTTTAAGGCGAAGAGTGTCAAGAAGAAGACACCCACAAAGTTGTTGAATACTTTGTAATATCTGCAAGTGTGCATTGAGCAAAAGTTGTTGATGTTAGCACTCTATAATTTTCCCAAGGCTGTGGAGGTAGTCACAGAGGCAACATCAAAACCGCTTCGAGTCTTGGATCTAACCCTCCAAGACTCATACAAGGATATCTCTATCTGATATAACTTTGTTTGAAGGGGATATTAGGCTAGTTATGCAGAATATGATTTGTTTTAGATTTGAGGTGTTTGGCTGAAAGGACTGCTTTGGAATTCCATTGGGCTATGGGGTCTGCGTTAAAACTTAAGGTTAGATAAACAACTTTAAAAGGCTTCTTCACAGGGCGATATAGTCAAGATACTAGATCGATTAAGATTAAATGTGATGGAAAGATAGAACAAGTGAAAGGTTCATTTAAGTAAAGAAGCATTCAAGAATTTCTTTAACTTAAAATCAGAAGAATAACATGCAGATTGATAAAGTCCAGATACATAGTACACAAGGTAAATTCCGTTCTTTAACTTCCTTTTAACAATTAGAATCAAAAGGCAAAGTGATAACAAAGTAAGATAACGTTAACATAGCAAGAATAACATCACCAATATCCAGACGCAAGAATCCTGTGAATCAATTCCTTTGTATTACTGGTAGATCTGAAAAAATATTACAGAGAATAGCTTTCTTGGGTGCAAGAATCAACCAACTTCAAATCCCCCATTCTCTATTACAATATAAATAACAGACTCTCCCCAGGCTCAGGAGGTTGAATTCGACCACCTCAGCCAAAAATGGAAATAAAATCGCTGAAAATCCGGAACTGTCCGCCATGAAAGACGGGCCGAATTGCTGCAAAAAAAGGGTAAACTCAGACATCTGTTTCTCTTCAAAGGAGACACCTGTGCAAAATATAAAGGAGGTTATTGTATATGAGTTTGTCTGGAGCAAAAACCTCCTTCGATTTCTCCAATTTCATCTCCAGCTCGCCGAAACAGCCCCACAAAATTAGGACTGAAACAGGAAAAACCGAAAACCTGAAAAATTGGGTTGAAAGTTGGCTTCGATTCTCCCAACTAGTGGCACCTGTGAAAAATCTGAAAGAATTTTTTGTTCTTCAGCCCGTTCTGAACAAAAAAATCTCTTGGTTTTTGAAAATCAGTCTCCGTTTTCCTGAAAACATCCACGAAAAAAGATTGGTCGAACTGGAAAAAATGTGATTTTTTCACTTTTCGGAAGGGCGATTTTGGAAGGCAGAGTGGTTTTGGTCGGACCCCCTGAGGTGGTAAGTGGTATTGGGAGGGGGGGGTCCGAGTTCACCAGGAGGTGACACCTATCCCTCCTAATACCATCAAGTCGGACCCCCAAGGAGTTGATGGGACGTGGGGGGGGGGGTCCGAGTTGTGCGGGGGAAAAGCGTGAGTGAAACTTTAGGATAGTGCGTTTAATGTTTTGTTTTCTTTGTTTTTTCTTTTTTAATTTTTGTATTTACTTTTTATTTATTATGT
The DNA here is from genome assembly GCA_032191745.1 of Picea mariana. Lineage (NCBI taxonomy): Eukaryota > Viridiplantae > Streptophyta > Pinopsida > Pinales > Pinaceae > Picea > Picea mariana. Next base: position 64,750 of record JASDQU010011944.1, read on the forward strand.
GTCGTTTTAATTTAGTTTTAGTTTTTATTTTTATTTTTGTTATTTAAGTTTTATTTTTTTAATATATGTTTTTATTATATATTTTAATATATGTTTGGGACGGGAGGGGGGTCCAAGTTGTA
>JASDQU010011944.1:65527-89640 GCA_032191745.1 Picea mariana
AGTAGTAAGTTTAACATCAGTTGAATCTAAGAACAAGATCTGGTAATTCCCATTCCCAAGAGTGGTGGAAGGGGGAGTTGGTCCAGCTGGAGGGGATTTTGAAGTGGACACAAACCCTTGTGCTAGGAAAGGGTTTCTCAACACAATTGATTGCAACGAGGAGGGTGGGGTAGGTTGACTATTGGCACACTTGGTAGCCTCAACTGCTTCCCACATTCGATGCATTTCAAGTAAGAGGGAGCATTCATGAGTGTAATTCCCATAGGCACCATAGCTAGCCCAAGGTTTATTAGTGACAAGTTTTTGGTTCTTCCCCTACTTGGGTTGGGTATTGTTACCATTGCCTTGGTTTGTGGTAGAATGATTTCCCCCAACATTGGTATTAGGTGGAGGATTTTGATTCCCCTGGTTCCCCTAGTTTTAGTTCTTCTTCTTACCTTTCCCCTTGTTTTTCTTCTTATTCTGAATTGGGGATTGGGAATAATTTGTTGCACATACACTTGCCCTTGAAGAGGGGGTGCAGGTTGACTTGCATGAGGTTGGGGTACTATTGCTGGAGGAGCATGGGTAGCTGGTAGTGGGCCAAGGAAAGGGTAATAAGGGTTCATACCAACTCCACTACAAGAGGAGCTACTACAAGGGGTTCCTTGACCATGCAAATGTGCACGATGTGGAAGCATAACCCATAGAAGGTTGAGGGAATGAAGTGTTCATCCCACCATAAGGATGACCATATCCACTTGGTATAGAAGGGGTAAGGTGTGGATAAGTATGGGATATAGATCTGACTAGGCCATTAATTGCATTGGACAACCCTGGTGTTTCCAAGTCACTTGAGCGAGAGCGAGGGGCATTAGGAAGGATGGTGTAAAGGTACCCTAATTGCATGTAAATTAGATAATATTGTTGGACCTTTTAGATGGCTTCTTCCTCATTTTGAGGTAGGGCCATGGATACATCTTTGGCAATGGAGGGAAGAGGGAACTTTAACAACCAATCCATAAGGAAAACATTGCTAATCTGGGCTTTACATAAACCACGTTGTCTATGCCACTCATGAATGTAGTTGGAGATGTGGGTAGTAATGGTTTGATGAAAGCTAGTTAGGATTTCTATCCCTATGTCATGGTAGACTAAGAGTTGGAAGAAGTTAAAGAACAATTTGGCTATGGACTCAAAGACTCTATGGGTGTTATCAAGTTGGTTGATGTACCGTTTGGAAACAACACCCATCTGAGTAAGTTGGAAAAGTCTCAACCTAATCGAATCCTCCATTATGGAGTTAGAGGAACATCGAAGGTGGAAGGACATTATGTGGCTAGAGGGGTCTTCTCTTGGTTTACCTTCAAACTTAGGGATATCTGAAGGTAGTTTGTTTGGCACGGGGGGCCAATTAATGTCATGGTGGATGGGGTTGTTAATAAAATTGATCAAATTGGGTAGGTTTAAACCAACCATGAAAGGCATTAGCGTTGGGTCCTGGATTAGCTCCAACCATGGTGGAACTTGGTTTAGAAGGGGATGAAGGACCTGATAGGGGGGATGTGGGCCTAGAACTGGATATACCAATGCCCCTCAATGGGGAAGGGGGTTTCGAGTAAGATGAGATAGAACTTGAGGGTGGGTGAGGGCGAGGGACTCTATTTCATTGAGTAGAGAGAATAATACGTCTAATGGGGAACTCAGGTCGAAGGCCTTGAAACCTACACAACTGTCTCCAATGGGGAGATATGGTTTCCTAAGGTAAGTATCTCTCAAGAAGATAATAAAAAAGGATAAAAAAAGAGATGATGAATTACACAACTACTTAATCACACACACACACACACACACATACTATGTGCTTAGGTGGTGCATAAGTGGCTTCAAGTGTATCTAAAGATGAATACATTTTGATTCAAATAGGTTTGTCCTATCAAAATAAAACTACTATGGTCTATAAGATCAACTAAAATGCTCAAACAAAACCTAGACTATGGATGGGGGCCTTCCAAACAACTAACAACAGGGGGAGATGAGGTCCCCTATGTAGCTGAATGAAGGTGTGAGAGACAATTATAACTATAGGGTAGTGGGTGGATAAAGGTCTCAAAGGCTCGTCAAAATCTATCTCAGGTGCCCTCCCACTTATGAGATCCCCCTGGGTAAAGACATCTAAGATTGGTTACTAATCTACCTCTTTATGAACACGTGTAACAAGTTATCTTTCCTTCGTGCTGAAATCACAGGGTTTAGGGATCTTCAGTAGTGAAAAAGCAAGAAGTCTCAATCACACCTACGGTCCAGACCTCAACATTATCCACTTTGAGAGCGTGCCTGTTACCGAATGGGTTAAGACCCTGTTCAATAGAAAGGATTTTGGTTCCCTAAGAGGTCAACTTCTATGTATTAGATGTAAGTGATCAAGGGGAATTATTTGGATTCCTATCCCTAGGGTCCTAACTTAACTACAAATTTGTTTTGCCGTGCAAGGGGGCTTAAATGTGTGTTAAGATAATGGTTAATTTTAGGGTTGAGCTTGGTGTCATGAACCGAGCATATAGCTTAAGGTGTGCTTGTGGTATGAATGAAAATTAAATTGTTGAAAGTGAATTGCTAAAAATAAATGCTTAAAAAAAGAAATAGTATGGATATTAAAATTCTAAATAAATATGCAAGTAAATTAACTAAAGTATTAAGTGCTAACTTTTCCTCTTATTAAAACATAAATGACTTGCATGAAAATTTAGTTTTTTTAAACATAAAATTCTTTTTCAAGCAATGCAATCATATGCACACAAAATTCCCTATTGTCAAGCAAAAATTAGGGGTCCTAGGTGGCCTTTCTTTTTTTCACTAATGGTTTTATGAAAATCTGAATTACATCTATATTCTGTAACAACAAAAGAGAAGGGCCTATGGCTATAACTAACATCTAGAAAAAATGAAATGGAAACTAGCTCTATGCCCTAACCTATATGCTTCTTTTTCTTTTTCTTTTTAAATTAAAATGACATGAAATGCAATGAAAGAAACCTACAGGTATGAAAAACCACTCAAATGTGGAGCTACATCCTATTTGCAGAGGCAAACAGAGAGCCAAACCCCCAAAAAATCTCTCGAAGGAAACGTACTGAAACCCCCCGGGGGTTTGTTCCTCAATCCTTTGGATTTTAGAGAGTTTTTAATAAAATCAATAAACTGATAACTAATTGGGCATCTATAGGCCCCAAATAGAAGCCTAACGGTCACAAGAAATCATGGAAAATTGAAAAAAAATGATTTTTTACCCCTTGCAGAAACTCACCTTAGAAATTGCGTTGACCCATGCAGAAACTCCGACTGCTTCCTACGTTGATCAATAATGAAACATGGCCTGTTAAGTGTGTTAGTCCATACACTTGTTGACCCCCTTTTGTGCATTGGTCCCTGGGAGCTACCCTGCACTTGTAGCCTTGGTTTTGCAGGACTCCTAAGAGGTTTTCGGCCCCTGTTACCATACACCCACAAACGGGGATCTCGATATTAGCTCATATCCCTAGTGGAGTCGCCATTCTGTTGGTGCAAATATGCAAACAGAGTGAGAAAAACCATAAATCTTGTGGTTGCTAAAATATTATAGACAAATGGGGTTGAAAAACTAAAAACCCTATTTTTTGATGGAGAAATTTACCCTGAGATTCATGCTATTCTTAAAAAATAATAGAAATGCAACAAAGAAATACCCATGAACAATAATAAAATCAAAGAATAAATTAAATCTTCATTACCCAAATGGAAGACACTACAATATCACCTTTGGATGACTCTTGACACTATGGATATTCTGGTAGCCTATCCATGGGAGGGTTCTTTACTTCCATGAGCATGTGGTTGTAGCTTCTCTCTTCCTCTTCTGGGTGTAGATGGCTGGAATAGTGGTGTGTTCCTTAAAAAACTAGGGTTTCAATGGCAAAAGGAGCAAAATAGGGAGAAATCCATAATGAGGGAGATGAGAGAAAAAATGGATTGAGAGAGTGAAAAATGAGTGAATGACTGAAATGGGGTGAGATCCCTTCTTGTTTTATAGGCAAAAGATGGGATTTTTTTATATTTTTTCTTTAAAAAAAACTAAATTTACGATGGAAGGTCATAAAAAGGGTTTATGACTTGATTAATCAAGATTAATTTTAGGAAAATGGTTCTTATGTTGAGCATATGTTTTCATTTATGTCAACAAGGTCATGGACTACGATGGTGCGACGGTGTGACAGAATGGACTACGACGATGTGATAGTGTGACAATGCAACAAAATGGACTGCGACAGTGCGACAATATGGGCTACGACGGAATGGACTGCGAATAAGAAATTCTATAGGGTGCCTTGAACCAATGCAACGAATAACACATAAGAGCATGACAAGACAAAGCTAGTGCGGCAAGCAACACAGTGGAATGTGACTGGATGAAGACTCGTGACTCGAGTCTTGCACTCTTACTCTATTCGCGCAACACATGCTCTGTAAACCAGAATGTGAATTTTCGCGAAAATGAACGTTTTGGTAAAACAAGGAAGATTTGGTCCATTTGATTTAGTCAAAGAATGTTCGATAACAAAAGTTTGTCCACATATAACCAATCAGATTTTGATGTGGTCAAAATTTGTCCACAATGTAACCATCATGCGTCCACATACTTTATTTAGACAAAGGTGTAATTGATAGGATTTTGATGTGGTCAAAGTTTGTCCACAATATAACTGTCATACTTTATTTAGACAAAATTTTAACTAACAAGATTTTGATGTGGTCAAAGTTTGTCCACAATGTAACCGTTACACCTCCACATACACAAAGGTGAACTCAGGAAAAATTACTATAAGTATGGATGCGCTCTGATTGTGTAGGTGGGTGAAAGCATGTGGGAAGTAGATACAATGACTGTTCAAAGGAACGTTAATAAAGTTTTTGCCAGTCTGTGTAATGTAACATTTTTTTATGAATTTAGGGCGGAAGGGTGGTGCTAGGGTGAGTCAAAGCTCACTGAGGATTGGTATCCTCATTATATGTAATAGGTTGGTGCCTGAGAAGATTGGTGTCCTTATTATATGTGACAGGTTGGTTCCTAAGAGGATTGGTGTCTTCATTATCTGCGATAGGTGGGTGCCTATTGAGATGAAAATTTATAGCTTATAAGTTGGTGCTTGTAGAAGAACATAAAGAAGATGTTCTGTGGTTTTTTCTTGCATTGGGTTTCAATGTAAAAATCTTTGTGTAATGCGTTCACTATGCTATTTTGATTTCTACTTGTATATGTCATTAATTGTGCACTTCTAAACAACTTAGATGGCTATTTTGATTTCTGGTTGCATCTGTCATTAAGTGCACAATTTTCTAAATAACTTAACTGGTTGAAAAGAAAGAAAAATACAAAAGGTTAATGCAATACTGTTCACCCCCCCTCTCAGTATTGATGCGAGTTTCAACAATTGGTATCAAAGCAAGGTTCCTTCAGTAACAGTCTAACAACTGGAAGGAATATCACACATGAAGTATTGTTAGTCAAGATTCTTTTTCAACCAGACCTCCTCTATTCAATGGAACACATTTTGCATTTTGGAAAATTAGAATGAAGACCCAGTTGATATCTCTTGGTATGGAAGTCTAGCAGAGTATGGTAGATGGTTATAAAATCCCAACCACTCTTCCAATTGATGAAGTTGTTAAGAAACATTACTATAGTAATGCAAAAGCTATGAATGCTATACAAGAAGGACTTGCAGAAACAAAATTTGTTAAAGTGATGCAGTTGAAATCCACTAAGGAAACATGGGACAAACTGGTAAACAATTATGAAGGAGACAAGAAAGTGAAGTCGGCTAAACTTCAAGGTCACAAAATGCAGTTTGAAAGCCTAAGGATGAGTGAAGATGAAAATATTACAGGTTTCTTTCTTAGAATGGATGAGACTGTAAACACCATGAGAGGGATAGGAGAGAAAATTAGAGAAGCTATGGTAGTTCAAAAGGTACTATGATCTCTTCCCTCAAGACTTGATACAAAGGTCTCAACTATAAAAGAAATGCATGAACAAGTCAAACTAACTATGGATAGGCTCCATGGAATTCTGACTACTTATGAGATGAGAACTAGGAAAGATTAGCCAAATCTAAAGGATGCAATCTTCAAAGCATCAGTCAAATCATCAACATCCCAAGATCAAGATTCGTCAGAACACTTCTAAGAAGAAGAAGAAGCTAATTTTGTAAGAAAACTGAAGAGGGCCTTCAGAAAATATAAAGGTATGTTACTATTTAAATGCTTTCATTGTGGTAAAGTTGTTCATTTTGCTTCTAAATGTCCTTTTAAAGGAAATAACACTATTGAAAAGGAAAGAAAAGGCAAGGATAAACATAACAAATTTTAAAAAGTATTTTAAAAGGAATAGTTTTTATTCAGAGGAGGATATCAACAGCTCTAACGAAGAAGAAGATGAGCCAGATCCAATTCAGGATGAAAATTTTTTCATGGCTTTGGAACAACACAAATCTGATCAAACAGACACATAATAGTGTGAAGCTGTAGTAGATATGAAAGGAGAACTCATTAGTGCTCTGGAGGAAATATCCCGACTCAAGAAAAAGTATAGACTAAGGAAAGAACAGTTGTAGGTCTACAAATACAAATACAAATACAATAAGGTCAGTGAAGAATTAGTCATCTTAAAAATTCAACTAGAAGAAGCCAAAAGAAAGGAAGAAGTATTGATAAATCAAATAAAAGAAAAGGAGAATATCCGTGACAAACTAGAAGCAAAAATAATTGTCTTAAGAAAAGATCTAGAGAAATCCAAGAGTCAAATAAAATTCATAAAAGGATCTGAAACTCCAGATAACATTCAAAGCACTCAGAGATCACCAGATGACAAGACATGGCTGGGATATAAGGAAAGTCTAAAAATTGCCAAAGGTGAGTCAAGCACTAGCATGTCAACCAATGAGAAGCCTACAAGTTATGCATATGCTCTCAAGGGAAACAAAGTTAGTCCAACCAAGCAAAAGATGAAAACAAGAAGTAGTCATAACTGAATCAACCCAACAATGAATAAAGGAAGCAACATGTGCCCGAATCTTATCAAGCTGGAAGTCAAAGACCAATTCCTACAAGTAAGTTTTTCATTCCAAGGCATCCAAATTTTTTCCATGGATATTGTTTCTCTTGTGGAAACTTTGGACATAATGCTGTAAGTTGTAGATTTTTTAGATATAACAGAAGCATAGGAAATAAATTCAACAAACCTCAAAATACTATGGTTCAAAATTATTTCAATAATGCCTTCTCTCCTTTACTGGATGACCCTGAATGCCACATATGCAATAATTTCAGACAAAAGGCAAGTGAATGTAGAATCAAGTTGCTTCCTATCTTTAGGCAAGACAAACAAGACGATTTTACCAAGATTTGGAGGAAGAAAAATAAAATTGAAGAAAATTGTGGACTAGCTCTATGTGCCAAAGATAAAAAAAATCAATGGTACGTTGACAATGGCTGCTCCAAGCACATAACTAGAGACAAAAATAAGTTTGAATTCTTAACTGAAGAAAAAGGTGGTAATGTCACTTTTGGAAACAATGCTCTAGCCAGAATTAAAGGAAAAGGAACTGTTGTATTAGATGAAGATAAAAAGCGAAAGACCAAAGCATAGAATGTGTTGTATGTGGATGGTCTAAAACATAACTTTTTAAGTGTAAGTCAAATGTTTGGCCAAGGACACAATGTTCTTTTTCATTCAAGAGGTTGTAAGGTAATGGATAAAAATATAGGGAAGACTGTTGTTAAGCCAGTCAAAACTTAAGAGGATGTGTATGTTCTAGAAGAAGGCAAAAAAAAATATTGCATTGGTAAAACTGATGAGAGTTGGATTTGGCCCAAAAGACCAGGTCATCTGAGTTTTAATCAACTTGTTATGCTAGGAAGAAAATATGCTGTGAGAGATATGCCTAAGATCTTCAAACCTGAAAATACTGTCTGCAAGTCATGTTAATTTGGAAAACAATCAAGAGTTCAATTCAAGGCAAGAGAACACTCCACCACTCAACCTCTTGAGCTGATTCATACAGATCTCTGTGGTCCTACAAGTACACAATCTCCTCGAGGTGAAAGATATTTCATTTTGTTAATTAATGACTATACCAGAATGGCTTGGGTTGGATTGTTGAGGCATAAATTCGAGGCTTTTGAAAATTCAAAATCTTCAAAGTGCAGGTAGAAAATGAAATGGAATTAAAAATCAAATGCCCGAGGTAAGACAAAGGAGGATAATTCACATATGATGAATTCAACAGTTTTTGTGAAGAACATGGGATCAAGAGACAATTTTCTATTGCCAGAACCCCTCAACAGAATGGAGTAGTGTAAAGGATGAACAAAACAATTCAAGAAATGGCTAGGGCCATGCTTGATGAATGATAAGTACCTAGAACCTTTTGGGGAGAGGTTGTTCAAATTGCTGTCAACATTCTCAATACGATGTACATTAGAGTAAACAATGATAAATCACCTTATGAGCTATAGCATGGCATACAAACATCAATAAAGCACTTCAAAATCTTTGGAAGCAAATGCTACATTAAAAGAAATGAAGACAACTTAGGTAAGTTTGATTCTAGAGCTGATGAAGGAATTCTGCTAGGATAATCCTCCAAAAGTAAAGGATACAAGTGCTATAACAAAATGATCCATAAAATAATTGAGAGCATAGATGTAAAGGTATATAAGGGACCACTTCATTCAATGATACATGAACACCATAATGAGCAATACGATGAACTAATCAACAACGAGTTACAAGACAATGGAATGGGCGAGCAACAAGAACAAGAGGATTCAAAAGAAGAAGAGAGAATGNTATAGATCTACCTTTGCAAATTTTGCACTGTTGTCCTTGATTGAACCCCAAAACATTGTGCAAGCCAACCATGATGATTATTGGGTCAGAGCCATGAATGAGGAATTAGACCAAATAGAGAAAAATAAGACTTGGGATCTTGTTCCAAGATCAAATGACAAGAAAGTAATTGGAACTAAATGGGAATACATAAACCAAATAAATTAAGATGGACAGATTGTTGGACAATTGGTTTGGACAGTTGGTTGTCATTGATGTCAAACCTTGGAGAAGTTTGGAATCCCTAGATATGTGGTTGAGATATATGGATAATTAGTTGAAATTGATGGAGTGGTTGATATCATAGTATGTTTTGGGTGCATTTGATGAAGTCTACATGTAGCTCTGAAGGTATGGTTGATGCAGGAGAATCATCGACAAGCACACGTGGAGAGACAACGCAGTGCCTTAGCGCACCTTTGAATCATTTCAGAATATGAAACACTAGCGTTTCCTGCAAATATTTCTTGGACTGATTGAAAACAGAAGAAGATCAAAATGCTTGGAAGCAAATTATTGCGAGTGATCTGGGAGTTTCACTCCTAGACATTATTGTAATGGTGCTTAAGGGGTAGTCAGTTTTTTTCGAGAAGATAGGTAGTTGGAGGGAACCCTAGGAACCCTCTGGTATATGTAGATGCATTGTATGCCCGAATGAGGCTGCTGGAGATTAGGTTACTGAATAGGAGGTAGCTGCAATTTAGTTAGAAATCCTCAGAGGAGGAGATAGGAGATAGAAAAGTTCCTTGAGGGATCTTGAGAGAGCTGAGACTCTGTTACATTCTAGCTTTTGTAAATGCTTGTATAGACATTCATCTTAATAGAAAGAAATAATTTTTTCCTGCATAAGAACTCTCTATGTGTTTATGTGTATCTGATGAATGTTATCCATGTGTTTATGTATGCTGTAGATGCATGATAGGTTTCATCTGCAGTAGGAAGGTAGATACCTCTATCTTGGTTAAGTTTTAAATATCATCCAGGGTTCTTTAGGCTGTGCAAGGAGTGCACAACAAAACATTAGAATTTATGTAGACAACACAAGAAGTGCGCATCTGAACTATGTGGAGTTAGAAAAGAACGTGCCAGGAGGGCGCACTAGAGTGATAACAACTCAGGGGAAACCTCAATGTTGCTGAATACCTTAGAGGGGAAACTATGCCGAGAAAGCACATAGAGACAAAGTCATTGAGAACTCTGTAGAGCCCTGCCAGGCGGGCATCGAGCAGGTGCAAGTGTGCACAAAGAGAACTCTCTGTCGAGTTCAAGGGGAAGAGTGTCAAGAATAAGACACCCACAGAGTTGTTGAATACTCTGTAAGCTCTGCAAGTGCGCATTGAGCAAAATTTGTCGAGAAGGCACAATAATCTCTTTAAGGAGTAAAGGGACTGAAACCTTAGAACTTGAATAAGCAAAAGCTCAAGAGAGAGAGTGTAAGGAGTGAGCACAGAAGTGAACTTATTCCAAGATTCACAAGCTCAGGAGGAGTAGTGCAAGTTTGCACACAGAGCGCCAGTGTGTGCCAGGGTCGAGGGAAATCTTCATTATCAAAGTTCAGGAGGAAAAGCGGAGTTGAGACCCTTTCAACCGGTTTCATAGGAGAAGATTCAAAGACCAAAATATTTGAACACTTAGAAAATTTCCTAAGTCCGGGAGAACAAAGAAGCTCAGGGGGAGGAGCGACAACAACCGTCAGATCGGCTGGAGGAAGAGATCGGGATCGTCCGATTGGGGTCTAGGATGAAGAAGGAATGAACGAGGATAAGGAGAGATCCCATCCGTCGGATCTAAGCCCAAGGGACCGACATCCGTCGGATCCAGGTAAAATACACAAGCCTTAACCCTTGGTGTGCACAGGAGAGTGGACTTGCCAAAGTCCCGAAGTCCTGAAGTGATTAGGGACCGTCCATCATCCAGGGTTACAAGTGGCACAAGATCTACAACTTTAGAAGTTTGTAGACCAGGAGAGAGTGAAATCTCTGAAGAGTGGATCCTGGCCGTTGATCGCAAGGGGGTTACATGTCAACAAATCATCAACTTCGGGNGATCAACGGCCAGGGTTACAAGTGGCACAAGATCTACAACTTTAGAAGTTTGTAGACCAGGAGAGAGTGAAATCTCTGAAGAGTGGATCCTGGCCGTTGATCGCAAGGGGGTTACATGTCAACAAATCATCAACTTCGGGTGGAAGTCCTGCGGAGGGAGTAAGAGTTGAGAGTTGAAACATTCGAAGCCTGAATAGCAAAATCAATCATAGTCGTCCGATTCAGAAGGACACGCGGTAGAAATCCATAAATACCCGAAGTAAATCGTAGGCGTCAGATCCAGAAAGACACGCATCGACGGATCGTGAGCTCCATGAGGAAGCGAAGGTGGAGTGTTGAAATTCCCGAAGCCCGAATAGCCGAAGTATCTGGGAGGCATCGATCTGCGGGAGGACACGCATCGTTAGATTGTGTACTCTGGGAAAAAAAAAGCGAGCATGGAGAAGTTGAGAATTGGCATTTCCAAAACTTGAAGATCCGAAGCGAATCATAGCCATCCGATTCAGAAGGACGCGTGACAAAAATCTATGGACTCTGGGTGAAGACCCGAAGTGAATCATAGTCGTCGATTTGTGAGAGACACCCATCAATAGATCGCGAGCTTCAGATAAAAGAATCTTGGGGGAAAGTAAAGATTGAGAGTTGATATTTCTGAAGTCCGAAGTCCCGGAGCGTCTAGGGTCATCGATTTGAGGAGGGCACGTGGCAGGAGATTTGCCATTATGAAGAAATCCACTCCGGAAAAAGAAGGAGGGTGTTGAACAAGAACTCCCGAAGGTCGGAGAGTAGGAGTTCATCTGAGCCGTCCGTTTGCTCAGGACAGGTGTCGACAGATCTTCCACTTCCGAAGATAGCCATTGCGGAGGACGCAAGGTTTGAGAGTTGAAAACTCTGAAACCCGAATTGCGAAGCAAATCACGACAATTGATTTGGGAGGGACACACGTCGATAGATCGTAAGGATCTGAGAACTTGTGATCCAGAGAGAAGGTAGTTAGAAGAGACATATTGTAGCCATTGATAAAGAGGCATCGCCCGAGATTGGAGATCAATGATCACGCCGTATTGCGGGGCCAGAAAGTGCTCGAACGTTAAAAATCTGAGAGTGGGCCGCAATTGAAATCACAGTATTGGGAAAGTAATACGTGGCAGTTGGAGGTGAATTGCGAGGCCAAAATTGGTTTGAGACCACACCTCTTTTGTCCTCGCNGTATTGCGGGGCCAGAAAGTGCTCGAACGTTAAAAATCTGAGAGTGGGCCGCAATTGAAATCACAGTATTGGGAAAGTAATACGTGGCAGTTGGAGGTGAATTGCGAGGACAAAAGAGGTGTGGTCTCAAACCAATTTTGGCCACTTTGCAATCGAGTGTTTATGTGAGGTCACAGCCTGAGGTCACATGCAGGAAGGGGCCTAGCAGAAGGAGCCAGCACTCGCGAATAGAAAAGTGCCAAGAGTGCTAGAGAAAGGGCCCGCGAGTTTCATATGACCTGCGCCTTTGGGGGAAAGGGGACCTATGTAGATTGTTTGGGGTCTAACAAAGGCCCGAAGAGTCAATCCGAATCCTTGATTGGAACAATCCTAGATCGGGAGGTCGCGCAACCCCGAGGGGAGAAGGGGGGTCTGCATCAAGTGGTATCATAGCTGAATTTTGCTTGTAGACAACAGGCAAAAGAGGAAAGGCGATAGAGAAGACAATATGACTACATCAAGTAGTATCAAGAGCTGAATTTTGTCTGCAAATTGTAGGCAAAGGTGAGAAGGTGAATAGAGACAATCTGATGACATCAAATGGTATCAGAAGCTGAACCAGATGTTCGCCTATAGACAACAGGTGAAGGGAGACAGAGTACTGATGCTATGTAAAGATTGTTGCAAGGTGTGCAACAAATGGTAGACAACCAGGTGGGATGAGGTAAGAGGAAGATGGCTATTGAAGGCCATGAGTGTGGTCGAGGAGCAGACCACAAGTAGAAAACTAAAGTAGAAATTGACAAGGAACTCATTGAGATAAGAGCAAGAATGGAAAAACTGACATTGAAGATGCAACATGAGGCAAAGGTACACTGAACATATGAATGGCCTTTGAGGAAGAACGTAAAATGGTCTGTTCAAAAGTTGTTGGCCAGAAAGCAACAACAAGTAATGAGGAAGTGGCTGAGGCATGCTGAAAACCTCAGTGACATAGAGGAGAAAGTGATTCACATCTGTGAACCAGAGATTGGGAGGAACCTCAGTGATGAGGAGGAGGTGAGATCAGTTAAAGGTCTCATAAACTGCCAGGAGGGCATAGATGAATTTTCATTTTTCCAGGGGGCAATGAGATGAGATCAATTGAGGATCTCATAGACTGCTAGGAGGGCAGGAGAGAAATCCCAGATTTCCAGGTGGGAAAGGGAGAAGAGAGGAGACCATTTGAAAAGTCTCATGGACTTAGCTGAGAGTTCATGTCAACAAAGAGAGCTGGTGGAGGAGGATCAGAAATGCATTCTGATCATTGGGGGAATTCAAATATTCCTACCAAATAGTCCAACAGAGGCTAGTACAAGTGTTGCACATGAGGAGGTGGTGCAACAAGAATCCAAGAAAGAGGCCATGGGGCCAAATGATTTTAAATCTAACTGTGTTTGTGATGTAGGTACCACAGAGGAAAGACAAATAGTAGAGACTGTCAAAGGGGGGGAGAAGGAGAAAATACTGATGTCTACCCCAACAGAAAAGAGGATAATTCAAATGAATTGCTCACTCAATGGGAGCAAGAGCTGAAGATGTTGGAGGATTGGTTGAACATTCTAGAACTAGAAAATGACCACCATGATACAGTCATGCAAAGGGAGACATGCATGCAGATTGCAGGAGAAGAGCATTCAATAGAATTACTCAAGAATTTCAACCCAGGAGCTGAACAAGAGATGACTGCAACACTGGAGCCCGCAGCAGAAGAGGAAGCAAACAACATAGATTTTTTTGAGCTGTATGAGGAATTGGAAGCCTAGGAGAGAAGGATAAATATGCAGAGTAGGCATATCCAACAGGTCAAGTTGGAAACATGTGGAGGAGCATACCAGCCTGGGGAGAAGCTAGAGGAAGTTGGAGTTGAACCAACACAAGAAGAGATGACATAAGTCATTCTGTCAGAGGAGGAAGCTGAGCAACAAATCAGTGGTGAGACTGCAGAATTGGAATCTGCAACAGAGTGGCCAACTAGTGCCACATGAAATGAAGATAACAGGAAGAGTCAGATTGACCAGATTGGTAAAAAGGAGAAAGAACACACATTTCAATGTGCCCAAGAGATGGAGGAAGAAGAGCATGAAGAGGAATGGCTCAAATTTTTCAGCCATGAAGCTGAGAAAGAGATGACTGTAGAATGTGAACCTACAACATAGGAGAGAGCAACATATATCATGGATCTTGTTGATCTATGTGAAGATCTGAAGGCCCTGGAGAGAAGGGTAAATATGAAAAGGCATCTTATTCAACAAGTTAAGTTGGAAATTTATGGAGAGAAGATGCAACAGAGCAGACTGCAGGAGGAAAGCCAGCCAGTGGTCCAGCTGAACAAAGAAATAGAGGAGATAAAGAGATTGATGCTAGAAGCAACACACAAAGCAGTCATCAGAGAATTACGGGACAAAAGAAAACCTGCAGGAGCAACAGGGAAGAAGAAGCAACAAGGAAGAGGAGAAAGTGGACAACTCCAATTTTAGGTTTGGGACCCTGGAGGATCTCAACAACATAGCAGAGGGATCCATGAGAAGGAGGTCTGATATTCCCAGCCGTGGAGTATGATGGAGGAGCATCATCAACAAGCACACGTGGAGAGACAACTCAGCGCTTTAGCGTGCCTTTGAATCATTTCAGAATGTGAAACACTGGCATTTCCTACAAATCTTTCTTGGACTGATTGGAAACTGAAGAAGATCAAAATGATTAGGAGAAAATGATGGTGAGTGATCTGGGAGTTTCACTCCTAGACTTTATATTAACGATGCTTAAGGGTAGTTAGTTTTTTTCGAGAAGATAAGTAGTCGGAGGGAACCCTAGAAACCTTCTGGTATATGTAGATGCATTGTATGCCCGAATGAGGTTGTTGGAGATTAGGTTACTGAATAGGAGGTAGCTGCAAGTTAGTTAGAAATCCTCAGAGGAGGAGATAGGAGAGATAGGAGGAGGAGTTAGTTAGAAATGTGATGGAAAGATAGAACAAGTGAAAGGTTCATTTAAGTAAAGAAGCATTCAAGAATTTCTTTAACTTAAAATCATAAGAATAACATGCAACTTGATAAAGGCCAGATACAGAGTACACAAGGTAAATTCCATTCTTTAAATTCCTTTTAACAATTAGAATAAGAAGACAAAGTGACAACAGAGTAAGATAACATTAACATAGCAAGAATAACATCACCAATATCCAGATGCAAGAATCCTGTGAATCAATTCCTTTGTATTACTGGTAGATCTGAAAAAATATTACAGAGAATAGCTTTCCTGGGTGCAAGAATCAACCAATCCCAAATCTTCCATTCTCTATTACAATATATATAACAAACTCTCCCCAGGCTCAGGAGGTTGAATTCGACCACCTTATCCAAAAATAGAAATAAAATCGCTGAAAATCTGGAACTGTCCACCATGAAAGACGGACCGAACTGCTGCAAAAAAAGGGTAAACTCAGATATCTGTTTCACTTCAAAGGAGACACTTGTGCAAAATATGAAGGAGGATATTGTATATGAGTTTGTCCAGAGCAAAAACCTCCTTCAGTTTCTCCAATTTCGTCTCCATCTCGCCGAAACAGCTCTCGCAAAATCAGGACCGAAACAGGAAAAACCGGAAACCTGACAAAATGGGTTGAAAGATGGCTTCGATTCTCCCAACTGGTGGCACCTGTGAAAAATATGAAAGAGGTTTTTGTTCGTCATCCCGTTCTGAACAAAAAAATCTCTTGGTTTTTGAAAACCCGTCTCCGTTTTCCTGGAATCATCCACGAAAAAAGACTGGTCGAATTGGAAAAAATACGATTTTTTCACTTTTTGGAAAGGTGGTTTTGGAAGGCAGAGTGGTTTTGGTCGGACCCCCCTGAGGTGGTAAGTGGTATTTACTTTTAGTTTTTATTTTTATTTTTGTTATTTAAGTTTTATTTTTTTTAATATATGTTTTTATTATATATTTTAATATATGTTTGGGACGTGAGGGGGGTCCGAGTTGTACGGGGGAAAACGTGAGTGAAACTTTAGGATAATGTGTTTAATGTTTTGTTTTCTTTGTTTTTTCTTTTTTTATTTTTGTATTTACTTTTTATTTATTATGTGTCGTTTTAATTTAGTTTTAGTTTTTATTTTTATTTTTGTTATTTAAGTTATATATTTTTAATATATGTTTTTATTATATATTTTAATATATGTTTTTATATGTTTTGTTGTTATGTTTATTTTTAATATATATATATATTTTATTATTGTTTTTTAATTAATTTAAATTAATCAAACATTAATCTAATTACTAACTTAAGCAATTAACTATTTATTAATTAATTAAAAATTAATTTATTATTAATAAGTCTAATTTAATTTTATTAATCTAATGTTTTTTTGTTTATCCTAAGTAGCAGGGATGAGTGGCGGGTGAGACATATTTAATGGGTCAAAAGGACAAGGGAGTGAGTGGCGCATAGGTGGATAAATGACGTAGCAAGGTGATGAAGGATCGGGCGAAATTGATGAAGGGAGAAGTGAAATCAACCGAGGTTGGCAGACCAAATGTCTTCATCATGGGACCAATGCCAAATAGATAATTGTAGAAACAAATAACCTATGATTATAGGACCCCAACATAGGCTCCACCTGGGGATGGCGGCTCTTTCGGGAGGTGTCAAGAACCAAAGAACTCTGAACTCGCAGACCAGTGCCTTATCCATTGGGCTGATCCTAAAAAATTTATTCTGCAACCTGCATCTGTGTTGATCTTTCAATTGAGACCACATCAAACTGAAGATTGAAATTTGAAATTGAAAAAATGTTGAAAGGGATGCTCAGAGAGCTGAGCTTATTTGCACCCTGCTGAAAAAATGCTCAACTGACTGAGCTTATTCAAACTGCTATCTATACTAACTGATCCACAACATGCTCATTCAAATGATATGGTATTTCCAATAAAGCCAGGTAAGGAGATGTCCACTCACTGAAATTATGCTTACCTCCTCTGTAAGCAGACAAAATGATGTGTATACAAGAAACTCATAATGGAAAACGAAACCAAGACTTATGCTGAGTAACAAAATGACGTTCATCTTCACCGACGCCTGCACAAAACTGCCCAAAGTGTCTTGAAAATCATGAAATGTTACCTCTTGTGAGATAATAAGAGGAGAAAAGTAAACATCATTTGTAATAACTGACTGCTCTTTTTTAGGACTGTCTTCCAATTGAATGATAATGTTTGGCCTATCATTCTCCCATTCTGAAACCTCATGCATGAGTTTTTCTTCACGCAAATTTGAATCAACAACTACTTGAACAAGATCATTGTTAACGCATCCTTTCATAATATGCACAATAAGGTGTAGCTCTACATTATATATCTTTTCAATTTGACTGTCTTGGGCTGCATTCTCACATTCTTGAGAATAAGAATGATTAAAAGGATCTAAAATTTGTCTTTCATCAGACGAAGCATAAGGCATTTGACTATTTAATTTTCCTTGTTGATTTAACATTTGCAGAACAGGTTGATTGTTAAGTATTGGGAAACAAACACGCTGCTCATTTCTTTCTGACTCAATGGATGAATGAGGACTCTCAGGAATCTCAATACAAACCAACTTAGAATTAGGATCTTCATCAAGAAATAAAGGACAACTAAAATGACCATTGTCATATGTATCTTCTGTGCTAAAAGAAAAGCATGACTGTTGCAAACTTTCATCAAATTTGAATGCAGAAACATGGATTTCAATATTATGATGTCTTGTTTCATTGGCAACCAAGGAAGAAACCAATGTCTGAGAATTTTCCTGATTATTATGGCAGTTGGCTTCTATTTTTTGTTCATGTGACTGTTGTAAATCAACAAATGAATTTTCAACAATATGCTCAATTACCTCCACTTCCTGATTAATAAGAAACAATTTTTCTTCAATCTGATCTTCTCCCATTGAAAGAACTATAGTGTTGATGTTTTCATCCATGGGATTTGAAACAACTTGCTCTCTTTCAATCCACTCTCCCTCTACTGAAAAAGGAGGAAATTCTACATGTGCAAGAGGTTCCAAAACAACCCCTTCCTCTTCACTATTCTTCACATGTTGATCCTTGACAATTTGATCAGTTCCATCTTCAGCTGCAAAAATTGTTGCTTGGTGGCAATCCACTTGAAAATCCCAGCAACGACCCCGTTCTATTCTTTGTTCTTGCCATTGAGATTCAAATTCATACAAAGATTCTTTATTCTCATCATCTATATTTTCTTCATCACCATACATATTTACCAGATATTGGAAGAAATATTCAAAATATGTACAACATTTTTCAGCCCAAGGCAAGGGAAGACAAAAATCCTTAAAATGCTTATAGAAGACTGCATGAAAATCTTTAAGAAAACACAAACTTGCAGATGGTAAACCTTCATACTAAGATCTAGCTTTGTCTTCTAAGGCTGCCATGGACATTTTCATTAAACAGTCTTCAGGAAACTTAACCCCAAGCTTGCGTACATGCAAATGAAATTTGAACAAATGCATAACATCATCATCTCCCTTTTGATCTTTAAATAATAGAAGATAATTCAACCAATTAACACGTGGCATAGGGTTTGGAAAACCAGGAATACCAGATTTGTCCATAGGAGCATACCTGTGTTCTTTTCTTGAACTCATCTTGATTTCTGGATCCATCTACCAGTGTAGTCTCCCCGAAAAATTTGAAACTCTATTTGGAGTCGCCGAGTGAATATTTCAGCCTTCATGTGCCTGATCACTCTCCACCATCAGTGATCAGATCTAGAACTCGAAGTGCACTACTGGAGAAAGTTCCCCAGTATGGTCGCCATTCTGTTAGCACTCTGTAATTTGCCCAAGGCTGTGGAGGCAGTCATAGAGGCAACATCAAAACCTCTTCGAGTCTTGGATCTATCCCTCCAAGACTCAGAGAGGGATCTGTCTGTCTGATATAACTTTGTTTGAAGGGGATATTAGGCTAGTTATGCAGAATATAATTTGTTTTAGATTTGAGGTGTTTGGCTGAAAGGACTGCTTTGGAATCCCATTGGGCTATGGGGTCTGCGTTAAAACTTAAGGTCAGATAAAAACCTTTAAAAGGCTTCTTCACAAGGCGAGATAGTCAAGATACTAGATCGATTAATATTAAATGTGATGGAAAGATAGAACAAGTGAAAGGTTCATTTAAGTAAAGAAGCATTCAAGAATTTCTTTAACTTAAAATCAAAAGAATAACATGCAGATTAATAAAGGCCAGATACATAGTACAAAAGGTAAATTCCATTCTTTAACTTCCTTTTAAAAATTAGAATCAGAAGACAAAGTGATAACAGAGTAAGATAATGTTAACATAGCAAGAATAACATCACTAATATCCAGACGCAAGAATCCTTTGAATCAATTCCTTTGTATTACTGGTAGATCTGAAAAATATTACGGAGAATAGCTTTCCTGGGTGCAAGAATCAACCAACCCCAAATCCCCCATTCTCTATTAAAATATATAGAACAGACTCTCCCCAGGCTCAGGAGGTTGAATTCGACCACCTCGGCAAAAATAGAAATAAAATCGCTGAAAATCCTGAACTGTTCGCCATGAAAGACGAGCCGAACTGCTGCAAAAAAAGGGTCAACTCAGACATCTGTTTCTATTCAACAGAGACACTTGTGAAAAATATGAAGGAGGTTATTTTATATGATTTTGTTTGAAGAAAAATCCTACTTCGATTTCTCCAATTTCGTTTCCAGCTCACCGAAACAGCTCCCGTAAAATCAGGACTGAAATAGGAAAAACTGGAAACTTGAAAAAAGGGTCTAAAAGATGGCTTCGATTCTCCCAACTGGTGGCACTTGTGAAAAATATGAAAGAGGTTTTTGTTCTTCAATTCGTGATGAACAAAAACCTCCCTCGGTTTTTGAAAATCGGTCTTTGTTTTCCTATAATCATCCACGGAAAAAGACTGGTCAAACTGGAAAAAATGCAATTTTTTCACTTTTCGGAAGGGCGGTTTTGGAAGGTAGAGTGGTTTTGGTCGGACCACCCCTAAGGTGGTAAGTCGTATTGGGAGGGGGGGGGTCCGAGTTCACCAGGAGGTGACACCTATCTCTCCCAATGTGACCAACTCAGACCCCCAAGGAGTTGATGGGACGTGAGGGGGGGGGTCCAAGTTGTACGGGGGAAAAGCGTGAGTGAAACTTTAGGATAGTGTGTTTAATGTTTTGTTTTCTTTGTTTTTTCTTTTTTAATTTTTGTATTTACTTTTTATTTATTATGCGTCGTTTTAATTTAGTTTTAGTTTTTATTTTTATTTTTTTAATATATGTTTTTATATGTTTTGTTGCTATGTTTATTTTTAATATATATATTTTTATTATTGTTTTTTAATTAATTTAAATTAATCAAACACTAACCTAATTAGTAACTTAAGCAACTAACTATTAATTAATTAAAAATTAATTTATTATTAATAAGTATAATTTAATTTTATTAATCTAACATTTTTTGTTTATCCTAAGTTTGGTTTATGCAGGGATGAGTGGCGGGCGAGACATACTTAATGGGTCAAAAGTACAAGGGAGTGAGTGGTGCGGAGGTGGATGAATGACGCAGCAGGGTGATGAAGGATCGGGCGAAATGGATGAAGGGAGAAGTGAAATCAACGGAGGTCGGCAAACCAGATGTCTTCATCACGACACCAATGGCAAACAAATAATTGTAGAAAAAAATAACCTATGATTATAGGACCCCAACAACCGAGAAGGCACAAGAATCCCTATAAGGAGTAAAGGGACTGAAACCTTAGAACTTGAATAAGAAAAAGCTCAAGAGAGATAGTGCAAGGAGTGCGCGCAGAAGTGAACTTATTCCAAGATTCACAAGCTTAGGAGGAGTAGTGAAAGTTTGCACGTAGAGTGCAAGTGTGCACTAGAGTCGAGGACAATCTTCATTGTCAAATCTCAGGAGGAAAAGCGGAGTCGAGACCTTTTCAACCGGTTTCGCAGAAGAAGTTTTAAATACCAAAATCTTTGAACACTTAGAAAATTTCCTAAGTCTGGGAGAATAAAGAAGCTCAGGAGGAGGAGCGACAACAACCATCATATCAGCTGCAGGAAGGGATCGGGACCATCCGATTGGAGTCCAGAATGAAAAAGGAATGAACGAGGAGAAGGACATATCCCATCCGTCGGATCTGAGCATGAGGGACCGACATTCGTTGGATCCAGGTAAAGTGCACGGGCCTTAACACTTGGTGTGCATAGGAGAGCGGACTTTCCAAAGTCTCGAAGTCTCGAAGTTATTAGGGACCGTCCATCATCCAGGGGAAAGGTGGTGCAAGATCTACAACTTCAAAAGTTTGTAGACCAGGAGAGAGCGAAATCTTCGAAGAGTGGATCCTGGCTGTTGATCGCAAGGGCGTTACATGTCAACAGATCATCAACTTCGAGTGGAATTCCTGCGGAGGGAGTAAGAGTTGAGAGTTCAAACTCCCGAAGCCCGAAAGGCGAAATAAATCATAGCCGTATGATTCAGAAGGACACGCGACATAAATCCGTGGAATCTGGGTAAAGACCCGAAGTAAATCATAGCTTTCAGATCCAAAAAATCACGCGTCGATGGATCGCGAGCTCCAAGAGGAAGTGAAGGTGGAGTGTTGAAACTCTTGAAGCCCGAATAGCTGAAGTAGCTGGGAGCCGTCGATCTGCGGGAGGACACGCGTCGTTATATTGTGTACTCTAGGTAAAATGCTTCGGGAAAAAAAAGAGTGAGAGTGGAGAAGTTGAGAATTGAGATTTCCGAAACCCAAAGATCTGAAGCGAATCATAGCCGTCCGATTTAGAAGGATGCACGACAAAAATCCGTGGACTATGGGTGAAGACCTGAAGTGAATCGTAGCCATCGATCTGCGGGAGACATGTGTCAATAGATCACGAGCTTCAGATAAAAGCATCTTGGGGGAAAGTGAAGGTTGAGAGTTGAGAGTTCCAAAGTCTGAAGTCTCGGAGCGGGCTAGGGCCATCGATTTGAGGAGGACACATAGCAGGAGATCTGCCATTGCAGAGAAAGTCACTCCAAAAAAAGAAGGAGGGTGTTGAACAAGAACTCCCAAAGGTCAGAGAGCAGGAGTTAATTTGAGCCGTCCGTTTGCTAAGGACATGTGTCAGCAGATCTTCCACTTTGGAAGATAGCCATTGTAGAGGAAGCAAGGTTTGAGAGTTGACAACTCCAAAACCCGAATTGCGAAGCAAATCACGACCATTGATTTGGGAGGGACACGCGTCGATAGATCGTAAGAATCTGAGAACGTATGATCCGAAGAGAAGGTAGATAGAAGAGATAGATTGTAGCCGTTGATCAAGAGGCATATCCCAATATTGGAGATCAATGATCACGCTTGATTGCAGGGCCACCAAGTGCTTGGACGTTAAAAATCTAAGAGCGAGCCACAATTGAAACCACAGTATTGGGAAAGGAATATGTGGCATCTGGAGGTGAATTGCGGGGAGAAAAGTGTTGTGGTCTCAAACCACTTTTGGCCACTCCACAATCACATGTTTACATGAGGTCACAGCTCGAGGTCACATGCAGGAAGGGGCCTAATATGAGGAGCCAACGCCGATGAATAGAAAAGTGCCAAGAGTGCTAGAGAAAGGGTTCACGGGTTTCATAAGACCCGCGCTTTCGGGGGAAAGGGGACCTATTTAGATTGTTTGGGGTCTAACAAAGGCCTGAAGAGTCGATTCGACTCTTTGATTAGAATGATCCTAGACCGGGAGGTCACACAACCCCGAGGGGAGAAGGGGGGTCTACATCAATGGTCATGGAACCCACAATTGATCGAGGAATAAATACACGAAGGTCAGTGTATTTGCAAGTAATACTATCATAAATGGATAGTACGCGTCGTACCATTTTCGGTGATAGGTGGTACCTCATGTGGATCCTTATGGTTGAGAATATATGGCTTTGTAAAGATTGGAGGACCCTCAAGAATAATCTAGAATGTCCTAGAAGGTCAACAAGAAGTCAATTATTCTAGAAGCCTCTAGAAAATTTTCAATAAGTTTTCTAGTCAAAGTGGTTGCAACAAGAAGTTAATTATGGGTAAAGTAGTTGCAACAAGGGTAAAGTAGTTGCAAAAAGAAAGTATAGGTTGACCCTAAAATTAAGAAAAAAGGTAAAACAATTATGACCCTAAAATGAGGAAAAATGGTAAAAAAATTATGACCCTAAAATTAGGAAAAAAAGGTAAAACAGTTATGACCTTTAAATTAGGAAAAAGGGTAAAACAATTATTACCCTAAAATTAAGAAAAAGGGTAAAACGATGAAAGGGTAAAACAATTGTAACAAGAAATTAATTAAGGGTAAAGTGGTTACAACAAGAAATTAATTAAGGGTAAAGTGGTTGAAAAGCAGTTAAATGGAATAGTATAAATACACATCAAGAGTCTCTCATTCTCACACACAAGTTCATTGAATATATATTTAGTGAACACTTGATCTATTGGTGAATATGAGGTATCAAAGATGAGTTAAAGTAAAGGGGATGCTTGTTCTAGGTTGCAACAAGGTATGATTTTGCAGTAGGGTTGTCACAGGTTATGAGATATGTCATTGTGTAAGTTTTGAGGGTTATATCTTGGTAATGTTATGTCTCATATTGGTGGCATGGCTTGGTGATATTTTGGAGATTGTGGTTTCTTATTGATGCACATATAGAGAGTTTTGGTACTTGTTTAGTACATGGTTTATGGCATATCTTGTGGTACATGGTTGAGGCATATCATATGGTATTTGTTTGAGGCATTTGTTGCATATGGTTGAGGTTCATGCTTTGGTGTTATGATTGAGACATATCCTTGGTACATTGTATATGGTTGTTATTGTTGAAATAATGTAACTGCAAAGAGTATTCTTATTATTATTGATATTTTATTCATAGGATCAAT